>CM035442.1:42058291-42178291 GCA_020310875.1 Ceratopteris richardii | reverse complement strand
GTCACAGGGTGATCATGACGATGAGGATGAGGATGATCAGGATGATCATGATACCTCTGATGATGATGATGATGATCATGATGATGATGATTAGGATTTTAGTTGATTATGACATTGGATTATATGTATTTACATATATATATATATATATATATATATATATATATATATATATATATATATATATATATATATATATATATATATATATATATATATATATATATATATATATATATATATATATATATATATTATCTATATATTATCTATATATTTTTCATTTCAGTTATGTTTTGAATTGTGTGTATGGTATTAAGTAATGAAGAGTTTTGTTCTATTGATTGTTATTATTGTTTATATTGAGCATGTGTTTTAACACTTTAATTATATAATTCATTCATATGTGTGTACCTAAGTGTATATGTATGTGTGTGTATATGTATGTATGTGCATGTGTATGTGTGTGTATATGTATGTATGTGCATGTGCATGTGTAAGTGTATATGTGTGTATGAGTATGTGCATGTGCATGTGCATGTGTATGTGTGTGTATATGTATGTGCATGTATATGTGTAACTCTATGTGTATATGTGTGTATGTGCATGTATATGTGTATATGTAGGTATGTGCATGTGTATATGTGTTTTAATACTTTAATTATATAATTCATTCATATGTGTGTACCTAAGTGTATATGTATGTGTGTGTATATGTATGTATGTGCATGTGTATGTGTGTGTATATGTATGTATGTGCATGTGCATGTGTAAGTGTATATGTGTGTATGCATATGTGCATGTGCATGTGCATGTGTATGTATGTGTATATGTATGTGCATGTATATGTGTAACTCTATGTGTATATGTGTGTATGTGCATGTATATGTGTATATGTAGGTATGTGCATGTGTGTGCATGTGTATATGTGATTTAATACTTTAATTATATAATTCATTCATATGTGTGTACCTAAGTGTATATGTATGTGTGTGTATATGTATGCATGTGCATGTGTATGTGTGTGTATATGTATGTATGTGCATGTGCATGTGCATGTGTATGTGTGTGTATATGTATGTGCATGTATATGTGTAACTCTATGTGTATATGTGTGTATGTGCATGTATATGTGTATATGTATGTCCATGTGTGTGTGCATGTGTATATGTGTTTTAATACTTTAATTATATAATTCATTCATATGTGTGTACCTAAGTGTATATGTATGTGTGTGTATATGTATGTATGTGCATGTGCATGTGTAAGTGTATATGTGTGTATGAGCATGTGCATGTGCATGTGTATGTGTGTGTATATGTATGTGCATGTATATGTGTAACTCTATGTGTAGATGTGTGTATGTGCATGTATATGTGTATATGTAGGTATGTGCATGTGTGTGTGCATGTGTAGATGTGTTTTAATACTTTAATTATATAATTCATTCATATGTTTGTACCTAAGTGTATATGTATGTGTGTGTATATGTATGTATGTGCATGTGTATGTGTGTGTATATGTATGTATGTGCATGTGCATGTGCATGTGTATGTGTGTGTATATGTATGTGCATGTATATGTGTAACTCTATGTGTATATGTGTGTATGTGCATGTATATGTGTATATGTAGGTATGTGCATGTGTGTGTGCATGTGTATATGTGTGTGTATGTATGTGCATATATATGTGTATATATGTGTATATATGTGTATAATGTATGTATATGCATGTGTATATGTATGAAACATGCATGTGTATGTGGATGAATTTCCATTTGCATCCATGTGCATGCATGTGAATGTGCATGCATGTGGATGCATGCATACTTTGGTAGTGAAGACTTTGACAACCGTATGGTGAATCACTTTGTGAAAGAATTTAAGAGAAAGTACAAAAAAGAAAAAAATATTACTGGGCATGGAAGAGCTCTTCGAAGGCTCACGACTTCGTGCTGTCATTATGGTACCTGTTTACTTGAAAGATTCTCAAAGGCAAGCTACTAAGGCCGCGAGAGTTATCTCTGGATTGAATGTCATGTGCATCATTCATGAGCCACTGTTGCAGCTAATTCATATGGCCTTAACAAAAAGTCTCCCTCCGTTGAATCCGGCACCCATGGAAAGAGTGGTCGATGTTATAAACTCTAATAATAGAGTTATAAAGTACAAAAGATACGGCTTTGAGAAAAGCAAAGATGAAGAGAGGAACGCGTGCTGCAAGGGGAGAGAGGAGGTGATGAAAATCTCTCCGATTAATTCTGCAGGGGGAAATCTGTATTTTCATCCTCAATCACAATGAGCTCACAAATTCAATCCAGCACTTCATCCATGAACTTTATGTTTAGGCTTTGGTTTCTCCAAGTTTGATAGAAATGCAACATCCAAGCTTCATTATATATGTTGAGAGGACAAATCATTATGTTGATTGGGGAGAGAGAAATCTCTCCGACATTCTAAGCGCAGCGCAATTGCGAACGTTGGAGAGCTCTTCGATCAAATGCGTGAAAATGCCGATCAAAGAGCCTCCAACGTTTTAATTTTTTTTCCGTCAACAGACCATCGTGTAAGCGATGCTAAAAAGCATCGGCATCACTTATGCGACGCCAAAAAGCGTCGCTTATGCGACACTATTTAAAACCGTCATGTTAGCGGCGCTCTATGCGAGCGTCGCAGACCCCATCGTGCCATAAGTCGCAAAAACATCGTTTGGCTCGTCGTTTAATCGACGATGCGCACGCGGCGCTCATTACGATGCATTTTACAATTTTTATAGTGACGAAATTGTGTCGCCTTAACCATCGCTATACACTCGTATTCCTTGTAGTGCCTCTTTCATAGCTTGCTTCCATTCCCTTAATTTGTGTGCATGCTTCTTCATATGTCTTAGGTTCTTTGTCTTTGATAACCTACATCATGTATGCAAAATGTTTCGCCATGAAGCTATCATAACTTAGCCTTTGAGTTGGATACCTTGTCCTTGAAGATCTTCTTTCATTTCCTTTAGAAAGTTGCTTCTTTAACTTATTCAGCTTTACCTTCCGAGTGATTAGCTCTTCATATTCTTCTTCACTTGCATCTATCTCACTGTTTGGAGTAGCACTTGCTTCTTTGGCTCTACTATGAGCTGAATTTGGAGACAAAGAATGACTCCCCCTCCATGTTGAACATTCTTCATTTGATGTAGATGCCTCTGGTCCTGAAACCTTTGTGCTTGATTGTTGAACTTCTCTTTGATTTGTTCCTACATAATCATTACAATCTTCTTCAAGAATCTTTTCATTTCCTTTATCTTCATATCATGGTCTTATTTCATCAAAGAACACATCTTGCGAGACTCTTACTTCCTTTGTTCTAGGGTTGTAACACTTGTATCCTTTTTTCTCCGTCAAGTAGCCAATGAAAATGCATTTTTCTCACCTTGATTCCATCTTTGGTCTAACTTCTTGTGGAATGTGAACAAAGCAAACACATTCAAACACTTTGAGGTGTGTAAGATCAAGTTTCTTACCGAACAAAGGGGGGTGGCAATCACCAACTTGAAAGCCTTAAAGAACTCATTAGTGAGCCCTTCTGGCCAAGGATTTTCCCTCTAGGAAGGGCATCAATAACTTCAATGATCTCTCCTTCCGAGATAGTGACATCAAGCAGGGATTGAAGGTTGTGTGGGATCCTATGAGAGGATATCTTGGAGATGGCCGCCATTCAGTCCTGTATATGAGGAGAGAGGGGAGTCGAGGTTCCCAGAAGTCTTGTAAAATTTTCTTCAATGATTCAGAAATTTTCTTCTTCCATATTGCATACCTCACCGTTTGAGTGTAGCAATAAGGGGATCGCTTCTCTATTTTGTTTTCTTTTAAGAATGCTACACATCTCTTTGGTGGGCTTGTCAGCTTTGCCAGCCCACCACTCCTTAAAGAAAATTTGCAGATTTTTCCTTTGAATTTCTTCCTCGTATCTCAGGATCGCTCTAATTCTATGTAGGCCCTTCTGGGATCGGACTTTTCCTTTGTTCACTTCCTCCTAAAGTCCCCAAAGCCTATGTTATAGAGCTTCTCTACGTGTGCATCGAACAGTTTGGAGCATCTTCCTAGTTCTAATCAAGATCTGTCGTGTCTTCATGACTGCACTTTTCTCCAACTCTTGGCGGGGTATGAACAATTAGCAAAGGCCTCCTTCCACACTTCAGAAATTTGTTGATGGATGAAGGGGAGAGAGAAAGAGGTTGAGCACGCATGAAACCAAGGAGCCTTGTGGGTTTTAGTGGGAGGTTGGAATGTGATAATGATCAGGTAGTGATCAGAGATGGCGAGGTTGGTGCATTGCGAGAGGGATGGATGGCCCCACTGATGAATAATGCTCTTAGCAATGGAGCTTCTACCAAGTCTAGCTTTCCTCAAGTTAACACCCTCTTGGAGATTTAACCAAGAAAATTCACTCGCATCTTTGAATTCGACCAGATCCAAGTGCATTTTGATTTTGTCCCAAGTTTCTTTTTTGATTGTCGATGATCTGGCCCTTGTTGTTCCATCTATCCGCAAGGTCCTCCACCATGTGGAAGTCACCACAAATTAGCACATTGTGGGGGAGCGAGACCAAGGAGGCCCAAGTGTCCAACCTCTCCTGCACCCCGTTTGGGGCATACAAAGAAACCAATGTCAATCGAAGGGGGGCTCCAAAGGAGACTGCAATTCACTAATGCTTCGGATCTTCAATGGAATTCTCAAGCTTTTCAAACCAGAATTGGTTTAAACTAATTACCATCCCACCGGACCCTCGGGGGTGCGATGTCGATATCCAGACATGACACGAAGTCACATGTCTGAGACGTTTCTGGAGTTCTGCTCCCTCAATTTTAGTCTCTTGGATACAGATAAAGTTTGGGTTTAGGCCAATGTCTCGAAGCCATTGGCTGATGATGGTTGCTCTTGATGAGTCGGTCAACCCCCTAGCATTTAATGAGATGATGATCATTGTCGAACGTTGCCCTCTTTGTGAGAGGGGGCTTATCCTTTTTCCTCTTGGATTCATCTTTCTTAGTTAGTTTTTAGTACTTAGCTATTACTAACTAGCTTGTTACTAATTAGCTATTACTAAGTAGCCGATCCTTGGTTAGCTGTTTGTAATTAGCTATTACTAATTAGCTTTTTACTAGTTAGCTATTACTAAGTAGTTGGTTCTTAGTTATGTGTTAGTAATTATCTATTACTAATTAGCTTGTTACTAGTTAGCTATTACTAAGTTGCTGATTCTAGGTTACTTGTTAGTAATTAGCTATTAAGAATTAGCTTATTACCAATTAACTATTACTAAGTAGTTGGTCATTAGTTAGTTGTTAAAAATTAGCTATTAATAATTAGCTTGTTACCAACAAGCTATTAATAATGAACTTGTTAGCAATTAGCTATTACTAAGTAGCTGGTTCTTAGTTAGTTGTTAGTAATTAGTTATTACTAATTAGCTTGTTACCAATTAGTTAATACTAAGTAGTTGGTTTTTGGATAGTTGTTAGTAATTAGTTATTACTCATTAGCTTGCTAGTAATAACTATTACTAATTAGCTTGTTACTAATTAGCTATCACTTAGTAGCTAGTTCTTGGTTAGTTGTTAGTAATTAGTTATTACTAATTATCTTGTTACCAATTAGTTATTACTAAGTAGTTGGTTCTTGGATAGTTGTTAGTAATTAGCTATTACTAATTAGCTTGTTACTAATTAGCTATTCAACTAAGGAGCTAGCTTTTTGGTTAGTTGTTTGTAATAAGCTATTACTAAATAGCTTGTTACTAGTTAGTTATTACCAAGTAGCTAGTTCTTGGTAAGTTGTTAGTAATTATCTATTACTAGTTAGCTTGTTACAACTTTGCCATTACTAAGTAGCTAGTTCTGGGTTACTTGTTAGTAATTAGCTATTACTAATTAGCTTGTTACTAGTTAGCTATTTCTAAATAGTTGGTTGTTGGTTAGTTGTTTATAATTAGCTATTACTTATTAGCTTGTTACCAGTTAGCTATTATGAAGTAGTTGGTTCTTGGTTAGTTGTTTGTAATCAGCTATTACTAATTAGCTTGTTATTAGTTAGCTATTACTAAGTAGTTGGTTCTTGGTTAGTTGTTGATAATTAGCTATTACTATTTAGCTTGTTACTAGTTAGTTATTACGAAGTAGCTAGTTCTTGGTTAGCTGTTTTGTAATTAGCTATTACTAGATAGTTTGTTACTAGTTATCTACTAAGTAGCTATTACTAATTAGTGTGACCTTATGCATTTTTTATTGATTAGCTATTATAAAATAGCTTATTCTGAATCAACTATTACCAATTCATTTTTTACTAGCTAGTTAGGTATGCATAGCTTTGACTATTAGTTGTTATCTTGTTACTTGTTAGCTAGGTATGCATAACTTCTACTATTAAACATTATCCTGTTGCCATAGTAATTATGTGACTAACTAGCTTGTTACTAGTTAAATTCTATATTAGTTAGTTTATGTTTAGTTAGATATTACTAGTTAACTTTTCCCTATGTCTAATTAGCTAAAACCATGAACTGATGACTAAAAATAGGATTACTTGAGATACATCAAGATGGTGAATAGGGTGCTCCAAATATTGATTTTGTCCAAGTTGGGTCTTGCTTATATCCTTCTTATGTGGTGACACCCTGCTCTCTGTTGTCCAAAACATGCTAATCAGATCCTTGACCTCTTGTGTAATAGATGTGGTACATGTTGATCTACCAGTTGTCTTCAAAAAGCTATGATCAGACTCAACTGCACTTAACCATCCAATCATATCATAGATGACTTTCCTACTTACTCCCAATACCCTAGAAAGTCTTGAAATATTAATCTGATTTTCTAATGAATATGCATCACTATTTAGAATCATCATCAATGTTGATCTCTTCAACACAAGTTCATCAAAATTCTTTCTCATACTTTGTAATGTATTCGAAAGATTGGTAAAAGGTACACATGTTACATGATCTTTGCTTCTGACCATTGCATTGAAAAGTTGCCCAATACATGGACCCTGCAATATCCTATTTAGTGCTTTGATTTTATCTTCACGACATAAGTTTCTAGTTTGATTGTTAAAATACTTGATGATCTTATCCACAATGCCATCTAAGTTGCTTGAACTTTGATTAGCATTACCCTCCACATTAGTGCCCAAGCTTGACATTATTGTGTCTCTATATTTCCTTTTTCTTTTCTCCAATAAAATCTTAATGATTGTTGATCATTATCCAGTATTGGTATTGTCTTAACATCCATTAGTTTGCTTGTTCGAGATTGCCCTTCATCAACACACTAATGATGAAGAAGAAACCATAAATACAATAACATCTACAACTCATCCATCTACTTTATTATATTGATTTTACATTGAGTATGCTCATCTGATATCAATATGTGCTCCATCCCTTATGTATGTAGACTTGTTATACCACTTTTAAACCTGCATACAATCATCTAAAACCTCAGATGTTAGATACAATGCATGAACAATATGAAACTAAATGGACATGGTAAAGACACTTTTAAACGTGCAACAATCATCCACAACCTGAGATGTTACTTGTATCTAACTTCCCTTTTTTTTTAAGAACAAGAAAAAAGTAGATTAATGAGGGAACTGTACAAAATGTGTAGGGTCCAAGATCCCACACATCACCATAAAATCAATTTCATCAATCTTTAGAATAGTGATAACTCTACAAAAGTAACACCCAATCTTTACAACTGATTATCATGAAGGCATTGCTCATCAATTAAGCAACAAACAGAAATACAAATCTTGACATATGTTTTGTAATCTCAACTCCATCAAGATGTTGAAGACATATCACAAAGGCAATTAGATTCGTGTTCTTGATCAATTTAAGACTATCATTTCAATGATAATCGCACTTTTTTTTTAAATAGTACCATAAATCCAATAATAGCCTATATAATTTATCATCTTCACCAGATATTGGGTATCTGAAAGTTACTAAGATGTTATGAATCATATGAATTAAAAACACCAGTTCATTACAGTGCACAATCAAGTTGTTCATGGGTTAGCACCCTTTTCACAACTGCACCTGCACCATCATGTTCTCCCTTCCCATGCCCTGACTCAAAGAAGTTCCATATCATAGTCATGCCTGATAGCCCTGCATATCTTCCTATGAACTAAAATGGACATTTAGCTTTAAATTGAGAAGCTGGACCATCTGAACATACCCAATGTTGGCTTAAGTCAAGGTTTAGCTCTCTCAACCATTGCCAATGAAACAATATTGCACAAAAAGGGTGTCATGCTTCTTATCATCGAATATGAAGAAGTGGATTATATGTGATATGCACAAAAATAGTTATCTGTACAGACCACCAAGTCATAGATTGTATTTCATTTTGCTCATGAAATGCATAGTTTTTTGCAAATCAAACACTAAAACCACAACATCGCTTGGGAATTCAGAGACACATCTTAAACTGATTTGCTTGCCATAAATAAATGAAATTCCAAAAGTTTTACCTCATTTGCAGAGCTTCGGTCTCCTCCATTTTCTTCCTCTCTGCTAAACTCTGACATTTCTTCTCATCCTGCAAACTTTCTCCTTGAAAAACAATCTCTCTCAATATTCCCCACTCAAGATGCAACATGCAGAAAAACTGCCAATGGTGATGGCATCTGTCATGAATGCTCTTCCTTGAAAAACAATCTCTCTCAATGTTTCCCACTCAAGATGCAACACATAGAAAAACTCCCAATAGCAATGGCACTCGTGGCTTAGATCAGAAGGATCGACTTTTTCCAACTAATTAAGAATGTCTCGGACTTCACTTTTTTGTAAACATTAACATGCCCAACACGAAGATGCATGCGGGAATGTCCTTAGCCTTAATGATGAGGCTTCTCTTACTTTGGTTGTTGTGTCCTATGCCAAATCCTTCTCAGAGGTGGATAGAGGGATTTGAATACATAGGTTGAAATTTGATTCTATGGGTGACTGATTATGCCTTTTGATACCCAACTAAGGTTCGCATTCTCACATAAGCCCTATGTCTCTTTTATTTCTTTTTATTTAGATTCGGTTTCAATTCAAAATCCGCCCTACCCTGACCTAAGATCATTGGAAGTGCTTGAAAAGGAAGAAGATAATAGCAATTTGTTACTCTAGGTAAAAAGTTTGATTCAACTAACAAGCATAGAACCCACTCTTTAAGACTTGGAGGATTTGATTGACCTTATGAACTTCAATTTAGTGTAACAGAAAACTTCATGTTGTTTCTAACATCACCATGAACAAGATGGTGCAAAAAGAACTACTTGCATATGAAGCAACTATAAGATGTTTCTATTTATGGATGGAAGATGCTACTTAAAACACTTAGAACTCACAGCATTGTTTACAATTGATCAAATCCTTTTAAAAGGATAATGTCTCATAGATTTAAGAAGCTATTATGTACCATAACACAATTAACTAACAAGAGATGCTCCAATCTTGAGCTTAACACTCATAGGTGGTCAACTTGACTTTTTAGGAGAGAATAGTAATAGAACCCAAGGGAAATAATAATTTCTATATCAGATTAGGAAAGTTAAAAATAATAAATGCTTGCATACAGTGAAAATAGACACTTATACCTTTAAAATGAATCCTTAATCTTGAGCATTGGGCTTCTGAGCAAAGACAACCAAGCTATGAAAGTTTTTTGATTGTGAAGGAGAAGGTGTAGAGAAGGGGTAGTGCGCAAGAAGGTGATTCAAATATGATTGTATCCACTTCTTTCTGTAGTACAAGTGTGTAGAGTGATTATATACACTCATACAAGTCTTTCCTTGAATCCCAATAATCAATTTCTTCTCACAAACCTCATAGGAGTGAGTTTGGTGTGACATATTCCCTTTTCTTTTAATCTAGGAAATGAAGAAAGATCACATCTAATTTGTGATTGATTTGTATGTTGGTGGGAGACTCCAACCACTTGAATCATTTCCTAACAGATTCAATTACAACCCCGAATGAGGACTAATACTATGGTACAAAGAATAACTATTAAAATATGTGAATGTACAAAGGAATATATGAAGTCATATAACTCTACCACATGAGTAAAGTTTATTTCAAGGAATAAGATTGATTGTCCTTGATGAGAGATTTTAAACTCCAAGAATCTTGAAGGCTTTTTTGTTCCCCCTCAAGCTAAATATGCTTGAGTCTTCAATTAGCAATGATTTGTATACCTACAACATCTTTGGATCTACAAAGCTTTACTCCATCTAGAGCATTTTTCATCATATTTTTCACTTGTTTATCTGTTGCAACAAATGACACATAAATCTATTTGATAAGAGTTTGTCTTTGATAAAGTGGCAATGAACCTCTATGTGTTTGGTTCTTGCATGGATACAGGGTTAGCTGCAAGATGGATATGAGCTTTTTTATTATTTCTATCCCAATAACATAATCACCTATCACAATTATTTCATCTTCGTATAGACATAAGTAGATAAATTCATCATGAATTTTTTAATGAATAATGATGGATCTGCATTATTTGATTTGAACACTTGATCTTGCAAATAGGTTACCAACCTGTAGTTCCAAGCTCTAGGAGCTTGTTTCAGACATATGGGGATTTGTTAAGCTTGCAAACATAATTAGGAAAGATCCTAGGGGGTTGTGACACTTCCCCAATGATCCACCCATTCAAGAAAGTATTTTTAATTATTTCTATCATAATACCATAATCGCCTATCACAATTATTTCATCTACATATACACATGAGTAGATAACTACATCATGAATCT
The DNA here is from genome assembly GCA_020310875.1 of Ceratopteris richardii. Classification (NCBI taxonomy): domain Eukaryota; kingdom Viridiplantae; phylum Streptophyta; class Polypodiopsida; order Polypodiales; family Pteridaceae; genus Ceratopteris; species Ceratopteris richardii. Next base: position 42,167,479 of record CM035442.1, on the reverse strand, counting down.
TTTTTATGAATAATGATGGATCTGCATTATTGGATTTGAACTCGTGATCTTGCAAATAGGTTACCAACCTGCAGTTCCAAGCTCTAGGAGCTTGTTTTAGACATGTAGGGATTTCTTAAGCTTGAAAACATAATTAGGATACGAGAGATTTCATTCCTAGGGGGTTGTGACACTTCCCCAATGATCCTTGTAGTTGCAACACTTGGCAAGGCTCTAATAGTGCTCATCTTGGCCATGTGTGCAAATGTTTCTTCATAATCTATGCCCTATGTTTGAGCAAATCCCTTAGTAGCCAACCTATCTTTATACATGTAAATAGAGCCATTTGAATTCCTTTTCAGCTTACACATCCATCTGTAGCCTATTACCTTCTATTGGCCTGCATAGGAACCAACTACCAAGTGTCCATCTCCTTTGGAGCTTCTATGTCCTCTTTCATAGCTTTCTCCCAAGTAGGGTTACCTTTTGCCTCTTGATAAGTAGATGGTTCTTCTAAAATTGAATCTTTTGCCAAATACATGGTATGTTTAGTCCCAAATCATGCGTCATAACCATAACTTTTAGATTGTCTCCAATCCCTTGTTGATCTTCTATAAGCATATTTGGAATATTCTCCACATTCCTGCATCTTGGCCTTCCCTTTTGATTTCGAGAGTTTGTAATCTCTCTCTTTCTCATCTTGTTCTTCTTTTGAGCTACTTCTAGATTTTTGCACTTGTGCATCATGCTTAATATCTAATGGAAGAAAATATGTATCAAGGTGTCACATTATATATCATTGGCTCGGAACACTCCTTAGGATGAGGTGTCCAGAATCACCACATGGCACCATGTGTTGATCTTGCCATATGGGTAGAGGAGAGAGTACATGAGAGATATTTTGAAGAGTTGCATTTGGATCAGAGATCTTGGTCATGGCTGGGAGGATGAGCCGATGAATAACTTTGTGTTTGCCTCAATAGTTCACCCATGGCATGAAACTTAAGAAGATGATCTAACACTAGTATCAGAGTGGTTCATTTTTGGGCACCTCAATGATATGCCATTGTGAACAATAGCATAGCTATGGAGATCCTCCTAGAGAAAAAAGATAGGCACCTCTTTCTCCTCTCCCTCATACAGTTGCACGAAGAAGGGAGAGATGAAAGTGCACTCTTTTTCTAGTTGTAGCATCACATATGGCTTTGATCAAAGATTTAAGTATTATTGTATATAGCTTGGTGATTTGGAAGCTATACTAGTTGAGAACCTGACAAATACAAGGGACTGCATTGAAATGTTTGTGTATGCTCATAAGCTACATGAAATAATAGGTAGATTGGTGTAGGAACAAGGAGGGCAATCTTTCATTTGCAACAGCTGATCTTGGAGGTTCGATAGTACCAAAAAGAAGGGTGTGAGATAACAACATCTAGAGTGTGTGTCAAACAAGCTTATGAACTTTTGGAAGCACTCACAAGCTGCAACTTATTAGAAGGTAATGCTATTGATGTTTGCAATAGAAGTTCCTCCTCATCTCTTGAAAAAATTCAATGGCATGATAAGTTGAAAATTGGCAACAAAAAAACAACACGTGCAGATTTAACATATCAAGATGATTGAATATATACACCTTAAGAGGGTGGGTTGACCATAGCTAACCCTCCACAAACCAACACTGGAGAATTGATCTTTATGCCCAAGCTCTATGATAAGAAGCTAGCTCTTTTGATGCCATTGCACCTCAAGTTTTGCTTACAAAGAGCTTGAAACAAACTAGGATTGATCAGCCACATAGTTAGGTTTGGAGCAATAGAACAAGGGCCAATGTGATAAAGGGTAATAGTTTGATTTTGTATCAAATACTTGCACAAAGTGGGAGGCCTTTGACCCATATAAATTGAAAGTGTCTCAGTAGCAAAGTCTATAAGGACTTGGTGCAAGTAGGACATGTGTTCTATCCACTGTACCAATCAGGATCACCACTAGTAACATGCTTTTCATTTTCAATACCCTTTAATCTTACATGCGATGAAGGGGTAGAACATGAACAATTTTTGTATCATTTGCTTGATGGGAAAAGAAGATCATCTTTATAGGGACGTGTGTAAATGAGCATCAAGTCCATGTCAATCAAATCTTGGCAATAGTGCAATAGGACCTCGATGCTAGAGGAAAGAAGCGAGATAGTGCTAGACATTCGGACATAGCTAAGCGTGTCAAGATGAGCATAGCATCTTCTGTTGTCTACATCACCTTTGTCTCCTCCATGCCTTTCCAAAAGTGCAAGTATGGATTTTAGCATGGCCTATTATATTGCATCAAAGCAAAGAGGGAAAATGCAATTCAAATGTTTGTCTTCCAAGGATTCCATGCTAGAATATGGAGGATCCACTTCAAATGATCAACAACAACTAGTTGGGAACCAAAATCTAGTGGCAGCAAGTCACTGCAACATACAAGTGTTGTGCTCCATCTCAAAGCCTTCAAGATATGAAGGTGCTTCAATGTTGGAGTATAGTTTAAACCTTTCACAAGACTCTTTGATTCAAAAATATGACTTAAAGTTTGAGGCAACCAACAATCATCCTAGAGGTGGCCTTGAAATAGAGAAGCATAATACTATCTGTGGAAGCATCCATCTTATAGTGGGTACAATGTTTTCAAGAAATACCACTACTCTACTTCAAAGGGTCCAAGCTGAGACAAGCACAAACAGGAAAGTAGTTCCAAACAAATAAAAAAAGGACACAAGGTATGGGAGATCTATTGTAGTTTCACATGATGGTAAACACATGCCTTGTTGGGCTATGCCTAGCCTTGAAAGCTTTAGGAGCCAAATCAATGAAGAGCAGTATGCAAAGATTGACCACATTGGCATTGATGAAGCCCAACTTTTCAAGGACCTCTACAAATTTTACCAAGCTTCTGCAGATTATGCAGGTAGAATGCTCATAAAGATAGGCTTAAATGGTGATTTTGAGAGTTGGACATGCCTTATGAGGATCAATGCTTCATTAAATTTTGGTGATGAAGAGGTCCAACCTACTTTATCTTTAGACAAACCAACAATGTTAGACAAAGGCAACAAAAAATATCCATGGAGGCTTGAACTCGCTACTCGTAGAGTGGTAGAAGCTAAGAAAAGACTATTGGATAGCCATTTCCATTAGGTTTGGCATAGAGTGGAGGCTTCTCTTTAGTTGAGCAGCTAACTATGATGCAAGAAAGATTTGGAGAGATTATTCCATCGAATTTAGAGGTGTCAAGGACCTGAGCAACTTTACAAATATAAATATTGGCATGGAGAAGTTTTCAAGTTTCTTGAAAATCTTGGATGCATGCAATTCTGACATCAAACCATTTAGGGGCATATGGCTTATATTTTTAGGCATTATGGTTTATTTTTTGTATATACATGCATGGATATATGATTGGGATGCATACATCAAAGTTTGTCATTGTTTTAAGTCTAAATTATGGATCAAATTGTTAGGAATACACTTTTTGATGGTTTGCAAGAAAGATGATTGCAGGAAGTACAAGGTTATGCAACAATAATGTTGTTGCTAGCATTTTATGTTTTTGCAAGTTATGGAGTTCATATATAAATATATAGCTTGTATGCCATGGGCTTGCTTAGCCCTATGTTATAGTGACTAGCATGTGTGCCATTGGCCTCCAAGACCCTATGTTTGATCTTATGGTTAAAATTTTTTTGGAACTCCATTTCCTTGGGAAATGCTATCAATTTTTTTCCCACCTCATGGTGTTATACACACACTTATCTTTAGGTAAGAATTTTATGGCATAGTAGCATGCTTTCTCTACAAATATCACTAAGGTGTAAGCATGATTGTAAGCATGTACTTCATGGACTTATGACCATCAAAGTGTCATAGATAAGGCAACTTCAGTAGTAATTGGAACCCTACACATAATCCTTATGGATTTAGACCACAGCATTGCTAAGGGTAAGGAGATATACCTTTAACATTAGAAATGTGCACAAGCAATCCTATAGGTTTTAGGAAGTTTCATAGAGGCATGTGAGATACATTTATGATCATCTCCAGAGTACCAATGATTTATTTATCTTCAAAAGAGTCTCACACTATGATTAGGAGACTATGGGGTACCATTACGAATACCCAAATATGTCAAGTTTCACTCATCCACATCACTTGAGTAAGTAGTGAAGCATTTTTGCTACACTACTAAGGAAACCAGTTACATGGGATCATAGAGATGGGTTTCATGAGAGAGCATCGATGGGTGCTAATGTGATTTGAGTGACGTCTAGGAAGGCCATAGTCATGGCACTACTTCTATAATATACAACATAGATCCCTCATTTAGGAATACATATGTATGTCGGGATCTGGAGAGAGGTACTTAAACATAGCCTTGGTACCTAGGAACAAGTTAGTTTGGAATAGAAAGGGATATCCATTGTCACATGTTGACTAGAACCAAAGTATGCTAGTTTGAGGACATGGGATTTATTAGAGTCCACCTACATGAGTTGAAGATATGAGATTTATTAGATTGCACCTACATGAGATGATGATATAGGATTCATTAGAGTACACTTACATATTCCATTACATATATATGGAATATACATTCAATTTAGTGTAGATATGACACCATGAACTGGAAGAAGGTTCCACTGGTATGGGATAGTGGAAACGACTTCCCTTTGAGCACTCTTCTTCTATGGACAGGGGGAAAAGGACTCATCATTCATGGTGGCATGTCTCACTAGATCAGAGGAGAACTCTTAGTACACATCTCCTTATGATTAAGAGTGATCCTTCATAGTTTATGAAAGATTTATTCTTCGAATAGAATATGTGATGGGTGATTTTATCTCCATTGATATCACATACTCGCTTCATACTTTTCAGGAAGGATAATTCCATTAATGTGGATGGATCATATAGATCCATACATAGAGGATGGTTGGTAGAGATAGTTTATTTAGTATGTATCTATTTATTATGGTATCATATATTTGACCTTAAGAAGGAATTTATTTTCTCCACTCTTCACCACATAAACCTTCATGATTTATGGGAGATTTTTTCTCCACCTCATAAGAATCTATGTGGTGAGGGATTATGCATTAGTTTATGGACGAAAGGAGCTGAATTCATAAAAATATCTGTTAAGGAGAAGAGAAAGTGGGTATTAGCTTAGAGATCGAGGAGAGATCTCACTTTAGCTCAAAGGTCTCACTTTGGATCCTGTTTCTTGAAAGACAAAAAGGAAAGGAAAACATGATTTCTTCCTAGGAGAGGAATAGAGTTTGTTTTCCACTAGAAAGAAGAGGTGTTTAGAAACCATTTCTTAGTTTGTATTATAAAGGAATTCATTCAATCTACTTTCATTGTCATTTTCCTTCAAATGGGAGTTCGATTCTCCACTATTTTTGAAGGAAAAAACATGGAGATTTAGCATGTATAATAAAGCTTAATGATGCACAAAAAATTAAAACTTGTTATCCAGTAGATAATGTTTACAGTGTTTCTTTAATGCAAACACCATTACCAATCCTTCTCTTTCAATTGTGGTATAGTTTTTCTCGACCTGATTCAATTATCTACTTGCCTAGGCAATGGGAAAATCTAATTTTCTTCCTTCTATAGGTTGTGCCAAAACACATCCTACGGCAAAAAATTTGAAAAATCTACATGTACATGAAATATTATGTCCCATTGAGGTGTTTTCAATATGGGTGATGTGACTAGGCAAGTTTTTAAGGTATCAAAAGCTTTATCATATTCATCAATCCACTCAAACTTAGTGATCAATGCATACAAAGTTTTGGCAATATATGCAAACTTTTATACAACTTTTCTATAATACCCACAATGTCCCACGAATGTTTGCAATTCCTTCACATATGTTGGCTTTGTCAAGTTGATTATGGCTCTAATCTTTTCCTCATCATTAGATATTCCATTTTTGGAGACTATGTGTCCTAACATTCTTCTTTTCATTACAAAAAAAACACATCTCTAAGGTTTATGGTTGAGCCTTCATGGTGTTGGAGATGCATTTGATGTTGTTCTCTATGAATAGGTTGTTGGATGCTTGATTTACATATGCATAACTTGGCCTCATACTCAGTTTGTTGTCTCTCAGATGAGGAGGCTTATGCATCACCCATGTCTCAAGCATTGACAGGCAATTAAGCACATCTTTCTCTATTTGAATGGTACCCGATTACTTGGATTGTTTTATGCCACAATGTTTAGACAAATTCTATAAGTTCCGCATTTTTTGAATATGTTTCCCAAATCTTATAGATGATCTTCCCTCTCGTTCAAAAAGGTAAATAAATCATCTACATAGATTTCCATTATGTTTCTTAGAAAATCATTGAACACATGACACATTAATCTTTAGAATGTGGTTGGTGCATTTGTTAGACCAAAAGGCATAACTCTAAATGCATATACACCCCATTCTATTGCAAAGGTAGTCATACGTTTATCATCTGATGCAATAGGCACCTCATTATATCACGAGAAACCATCCAAAAAACTATAGAATTCTTATCCTACAACTCTCTCCAACATATGATCTGTTATTGGTAAGGGATAGCTATCTCTAATATTTGCTGCATTGACTCTTTTGAGATTAATGCAAACCCTAAGTTTTCCATTATTTTTTGGAACCAAATCTATTAGTGATATCCATTTTGTATACTCAATTTCATAAATGAAATTGGCTTCCAATAATTTGTCTATTTCTTCTTTAGTCTTTGCAGAGTATTTACCATTGTATGTATAATGCCTTTGTTTACTAGGCTTTGCATCTGGTGCAATAGGTATTTTATGCACACAAATGCTAGGATCTATTCTTTTCATATCTTTGTAGCTATAGGCAAATACATCTCTAAATTCTCTGACCAATTTGATTAAGGCTTCTTCTTCTTCCTTTTTCATCTCATCTGCAATTACAATTTATATGTATTCTCCCCTCTCTTAGGATAATGCAATCTTTTTTTTTTCTTCTTGATTTTCATACGACTCTCCTTTCCTTCACAGAGGTCAAAGAACATGAAGAAGAGTGTTCTTTGTATTTCATAAACAATGATTGTTCACCTTTTGGTTGTATTTTCAGCCACACTTTACAATGATGTTTAGTGATAAAAATCACTATTTTTGTAGGGATTTCTTATGAAAATTTGACATGTGCTTCTTGGTTCTCCCTACATGCTCCTTCTTCTTGTTTGTCCACTTCATTGATGCGCTTCCATGCTTGTGTGTGACCTTGACTGTCAACACTCCCCCCCCTCTAGAGTCTGTCGTCCCTGACAGACCCTTGTTGTAGTGGTTGTTCCAAGGTGCTTGGAGAGATAGTGTCCATCATGTATGCACAAGAGAGGTCCATCTTCCAATTGTAGCTTGGGCAGTTAGCTGGTTCGTCCAAGGATATTGGCTTCCCTAGTTTCCATACCAAGTACTCATGACCCATAATGACTGATGGGTAAGTGCATTAGTGCATGGGTTGGAAGAAGAATGTGCCTTGTGCACGGCCTTGTAATGTAGCCCTATGCATGCATACTTGGGAAATGCATTGGAAGAATTATGGTGCAAGAAGTTGGGTCTTGAGCTAAGTGCTCAAGGGTATGCCGATGAAGAGTTTTCCTAATCTATCATGGTCATAGTGTTGTTGAGGCATACATGTCTTACCATGGTGAAAGGTCCGTTGATCTTCATCTCTTCGTGTTGTACTTCCATCATGGTGTTTGACCATTGGCTTGTCTTTGTTGATGGATGGCTTTGTTGATGGTTCGCTGATGAGCGTCTTCAAGCACATAGTTCTCTTCTTTCTTTTCTTTCTTTCCTCTTTTTTTTTTTGAACAGTGTCACAAAATAAGAAGCAAGAGGTTAGTACCAACAAAAAATGTTACATATGTCATATGTGCATCATGTGCCTGGGATTCTTAATTGTGTCTATGCACGGCCGTGTAAGGAGGCCCTATATTAATGCATACTTTGGAAATGCATGACCTGAATGATGCAAAAGACAAGGTTATGCCAAAGGCACATGGTTGTTGCTCGTCGAGGATTCAAGGTTGCTGGTGCAGTCGTTGTTGGTCACCAGTGGGTCCTAAAATGATGTGCACAATTGATGGTGAAATGAGAATTTGACCATTTCTTCCTTTAGGGATCCATTTGAGAACAGTGTTTGATGGCGTAGAGATCGACTGTGGCTTCTTCATCTGTGGATGATTGCTTGAATTTTTTATCCCTCGTGGTTGGTTCTTTGGTTTTGTGGGTGCTACTGTTGCTTTTGGCTTCCAAACCCATATCCTTGATGGTTTTCTTTTTATTACGGGCGAGGAGATGAATGAATCTTCTTTTGGTCTCTGGCCTTGGTTGCGACTCTTGCTTCTCTGTGGTTTCCTTGCTGAGATTTTTCTCGTGAGGGAGATCGGTGATGTTTGTGCATGCAGGAGTGCCTTGGGTACCCAAATGTGTAATTGTCCTTGTTGAGCTACAACCAATTTCTTAGGCACCCGAATTTGTAAGTTATTATAGTCGGCCTTCATCGATTGCTTCGGTACCCACATTTGTCGAAGACCGTAGGATTGAGCTGGTCCTCGTTTCTCGGTGCTTCTTTTAGCATGGTTAGCTTGCCTCAATAGAAGTGGTGGCAAAGCTAGTGGTTGCTCTCCTTTTTGTACCCAAATCTTCTTCCTACCCTGGGCTTCTTGCTTCTCGAATTTTGTCTGTCTAGTCGATATAGCAGATGCCTTTTTTGCTTGCCTCTTGGGTCTAGTTATGCTTACATTAGTCTCTGAAGGAGAAGAGAGGTTTGCTGGCCTCTGAGCATGTGCTTCCATGATTGAGTCCTTTTGCTTCGCAGTGCTATTGACACACACAACCTTTTTTTTGCGAAGATTAGTTTCGGAAGAACCAAGAGAATGTGGATTTGTGAGCATGCAATTGTCTAAATCTAATGTAATACATTGTTCATGTGCCCAAACTTGAAGGATTTGACATCTTAGGTTCAAGTTGACTGCATGGTCGTAAATCCAATCTTGACCCAGGACAAGTGGCTCTATAATGTCCTCATCATAACATACTAGCATTTTGACTTTCATTGGAACATATTGAAGGTAGATGGGAAGTTCCACCTCGCCCAAACAAGGGGTTTCCACACCTCCCAAACCTATGAGATAGGCTTCTATGGGCTTTATTTTCAATTGCAAGTCTTGGCAGTAGGATAGTCTAACTGCACTAGTTGTTGCACCTGAGTCAATCAATGCTCTCACAGTCCTTGCATTCTTCCCTTGTCCTACTGCTATGGTCACAAAAGGACGTCGATCAATTATTTGAGAAGCAATTGCACTTGATGTTTGACACATGGCCATGTGGTATCTTGGGGCCTCTCGATCGATATCTAGGCCTAGGTGTCTTAACTTATTTCTCCTAATGCGTTCTCTAGCCTCTGCCTGTGCTTCTTCTCTAACCCTTAACTCTTCTTCTTTTCGCTTCTTAGCAGTGTTGAGTCTCATTAGCATGTTTTCCGTGAGAGATTCTTGATATAGCTTGACTCGACAACCACTGATATAGTTTGGCAAGATATCACCTTCTAAAGTGGCCAATTGAACTGCCCCACTAGTGGAGATTCTATTAATGATCATGGGTCCGTATCCTCTTTTTTCCAATTTACGGGTATGTTGCTTTAGTGTATAAACTAACACTAGGTCTCCCTCTTTCAATCCTTTATCTTTGATGTGTGCATCAAAGTATGCCTTTTGTCTTTTCTTAGCAGCATAGATGCCTGCTCCCGCTCGTAGCCTCGTCTCACTTAAGCATTCCAGATCAAAGATCCTAGAGGATAGCTCGTGTCCATTCCACTCATGCTCTTGTGCTACTTTTAAAGTTGGGATTAAGAAGTCCAATGGTAGCACAACATTTTGTCCAAAGACCATCTCAAATGGGGTGGCATTGAGTACCATTTTATAGGCAACTCGGTAGGCCCAAACAACATAATGAAGTTGTTTGTCCCAATCAGAGCGTTTGTTATTTACTAGTTTTGTCAATACATTACATAGGATCTTGTTTGTGCTCTCAGCTTGTCCGTTAGCTTGTGGATGATAGGGGGCAGACTTCTTATATATCACCAAGAATTCTTGGAGAATATTTTCGATTACTTCATTCAAGAAGTGTGTGCCTCTATCACTTACTAACTCTATTGGTAATCCGTATCTCGTGAACACATTCTCAAATAAGAACTTTGATGTTGTTTGAGCATCATTCTTGATTGTGGCTTTGACTTCTACCCACTTTGTAAGGTAGTCCGTGGCTACAATAATGTACTCTCCATGGGAGTTTCTAGCTGGGGGGTTATTAGGACCTACAAAGTCTATGCCCCACTTCGATAATGCACGTCCTCCCATCATTGGCCTCAAAGGCATCTCATCTTTTCTAATGGGGTACTAGGCACGTTGGCATGTATCACATTTCTTCACATAGGTATGTGCATCCATATGAAGAGTGGGCCACCAAAGTCCTGAGAATAGAATAGTCTTAATTACTCGGTCAGGACCAAAATGTCCGCCTGCAACACTGTTATGGGCAGTTTCTAAGACTTTCAAGTAGTCTAATTCGTGAACGCACAATCTTAAGTAACCATCTTTTCCTCTCCTATATAGGTTGTCTCCTACGAAGGCATAGTCTTTAGCCTCTTGCTCCATGCTTTGTTTCCTTGCTAGACTAGCCTCCTTGGGTAATGTTCTCGATCTCATGAATTCTACCAATGGAGCACTCCAGTCTGGAATTAATGACACGTGATAAAGGGTGGCATGCTCCACGGGGGGTCTCTCTTTGCACATTGGACAATTCTTAATCCACTCATGAATTTCTTTGTCCACACTAGGCCAATACACTCCTAAGTGTTTCAGATTCTGCAATGTTCGTTGTTTAGAATAGTGACTTCCTAGCAACCCTTCATGGGCTTGTTGCAACCAACTACTATGTTCATCATCCTCGACACAACAAGCTAATACACCCTCTGTATCTTGTTTGTACACACTTCCTGCCAATATTTGATATTTTTGTGATTTTAGAATTTCATCTTTGTTTCTTTTTACATTTTTATTTGTGGGTCCGAAGGTTAGGACTGGTACCAACTTATTTGCCCATTTAGAAACAACTTTGAGATTGAACAGATAAGCGTCGGGCAATTCATCAGACACTCCTTGCGGTGACTCACCTGAAGTGATGCGAGATAGGTGATCCACCCTAAGGTGGGTTCTACCTTTCCTAACAACCACTTCAAAGTCAAATTCCATTAGTAAGAGGAACCATCTTACTAAGCGTCCTGTGTTGCAAGGTTTATTGACCAAGTATAATAAAGCTTGATGATCGGTGAAAAATTTGAACTTGTTGGCCAATAGATACTGTCTAAAATTCTTCACAACAAATATCATGCCTAAACCTTCTCTTTCGGTTGTGGTGTAGTTTTGTTCAGCCGCATTCAATTGCTTGCTAGCATATGCTATAGGCAAATCTAAATTCCCTTCACCAATTGGTTGTGACGGCACACATCCTATTGCATAATTGGATGCATCCACGTGTACATGGAATGGCTTATTCCAATCAGGAGTGGTCAATATTGGCGCTGTGCACAAGCGTCTCTTCAGCTCATTGAAGGACTTTTCGCATTCATCGTTCCACTCAAAATTTGTCAACAAGGCATAAAGAGGTTTAGTTATGATTGCATACATGTGAATGAACCTACAGTAATATCCACAATGGCCCATGAAGGCTTGTACCTCTTTAACATTCCTTGGCCTCGGAAACTCCGCTATGGCTTTTACCTTGTCCTCATCTGTTGATATTCAGTTCTTAGAGACAATGTAACCTAAGATTTTACCTTAACGTACCATGAACACACACTTCTCGGGGTTCAGACACACTTGATATTCTCTACCCTTGTTGAAGATCTATCTGAGCTCAGGGATGTGGTATCTTCACTCTTGGGAATGAGCACATAAATCATCCACATATACTTCTAAGCTCTTTCGCAAGAACTCTTTGAAGACATGACACATGAGCCGTTGAAGGGTTGCAGGTGCATTGGTGAGCCCAAATGGCATCACCCGAAATGCAAAGATCCCCCACTCTGTGGCAAAAGCTGTTTTATGTTGATCTTCTGGGGCAATGGCTACTTGATTGACCTGAAAATCCATCAAGGAAGCTATAAACTTCCTTGCCTGCAACACGCTCCAATAAATGTTCAGTGATTGGAAGCGGATAACTATCTCTTATCGTGGCGGCATTAACTCTTTTAAGGTTAATACACACACGTAACTTTCCATTCTTCTTGGGCACCACTACAATGGGGGACACCCATTCAGTATGCTTAATCTCATAGATGAATCCAACTTCAATCAATCTATCAATTTCTTCTTTTATTTTGGCTGCATAAGTGTCATTTATATGTATAGGGCTTATGTTTGGTGGGCTTGGCATCTGCTATCATGGGGATCATATGAGAACAAATTTTTGGATCTACTCCCTTCAAGTCTCTATAGTGCCATGCAAACATGTCCCTGTATTTGTTGATATATTTAGGTAGTGATGTGTGTGAACACACTAGGACCGCCGGGGCACTTTTTTCCCTCTTTAGGAGGTTTTTTTCCCCCGGCTTGTGCATACGCCTATTGCCCTAATGGGCTACTTATCTTTGTACATTCTCTAGTAATACATTCAATCTTGTGTGTTGTGCTCCAAGCTTCTTCTTCTTCCTTGTGTTGTTCGCGTGCTTCCGCAGATGTCTAACTCCAACAATTGGTATCAGAGCAGGTCGTCGCTTCATCTAGGGCGCCGTCGACTCCGTTTGCAGTCTCAGAATCGTACGAATTTTGGTGAGTATACTCAAGGTGCTTCCGAGATCAAAACAGCTTTGCTGTGTGGTGCCGAAATCGCGATCTGAGCTCGTTTCAGCCTCCGAATGCACTATCGCAGCGCTTGTGCAGGCTATTTTGTCTTTTTATTCCAAATGTATATACCTGTTTCTGTTTGCCAGTATAAGCATCTCGAAGTCTGCTACAGGTTTAGTAGAACTCGTCTGGGTAGTTCCGTCAACTGTTTGAGATACATTCAATTTTCTGCATCAAGGTATTTTAGTCACCAACCATGGTTGAAAGCAGTGATGTATTCCGTATGTTGGGTGTTGAGGATAAGTTGGATGGTACCAACTACCCATTATGGGATTATATGATGTGACATGTATTGGTTGTAAAAGGACTGTGGAACATTGTGTAGGGTGTTGAAAGACGTCATGTTACACCTATAACAACAGGTACTACGAATACAGGTGCTGGAGCTGATGAAGATGGTGTCGAAGATGATATTGTGCAGATTCCTATTCGTGCTGTTGTTTTTGCTGCACCTACTGCAAAGCAGATTCGTTGGGATGGCAGAGATGCCCAGGCACATGCATTGATAGCTTTGTCTATCAAACGTGCCATTATTCCTCATATTCGCTCTTGCAGAACAACTAAGGATGCTTGGGATACACTTACCACATTGTACCTAAGGGGTTGGACATTAAACCAACATTTCTCAATGGTGACTTGCATGAAGAAGTGTATGTTTTTCAGTCCCGTGGCTTTGTGCAGAAAGGGCATGAAAACCAGGTGTGCAAGTTAAAGAAGGCATTATATGGTTTAAAGCAAGCACCACATGCTTGGTATGAGAAAATACATGCCTCTCTGGTTGCACATGGTTTTGAGAACAGTCCAACTGAAAGCACCTTATATGTTAAGCGTGCTAATGATGTGCTTCTGATCATTGTTGTCTATGTTGACGACATGCTGCTCACTGGTCCTATTGAGAAGCATATTGCTGATTTCAAGGCTGATTTGCATGCCTCATTTGAGATGTCTGATTTGGGGCATTTGCATCACTATTTGGGCATTCAGTTTATGCAAGTTGATGGTGGAATGGCTTTGTGTCAAACGAAATATATTGACAAATTATTGCAATGTTTTGGCCTTGAAGACTGTAAGCCTATTGCCACTCCTATGGAGACAGGTTTACGATTGAGTCTTCATGATGTTGGAGTTGCATTTGCTGTTGTTCTCTATCAGCAGGCTGTTGGATGCTTGATTTACTTATGCATTACTTGGCCACATATTCAGTTTGTTGTCTCACAGATGAGCAGGTTTATGCATTGCCCAAGAGTCACACATTGGAAGGCGGTTAAGTGCATCTTTCGCTACTTGAGTGGTACTCGGGTACTTGGGTTGTTTTATCCCAAGGGGGGATCACTACCGCCAGATTTGCATGCTTTTTCTAACTCAGATTGGGCTGGTTGCTATGACACTCGTGTGTCCACTAGTGGTTTTTGCTTCATGCTTGGTAGCTCATGTATATCCTAGTTGAGCAAGAAGCAGCCTACTATGGCCACTTCCAGTTGTGAGGCTGAGTATAGGGAAGCTTTCACAGCGATTGTTGAGTATGTGTGGCTCAGACGACTTATGGCTGATTCGGGTGTTGGCCAGTCTTCTGCCACCACCATCTTCACTGACAGTCAGAGCGCATTGGCAGTTGCGAGGAACCCTGCGTTCCATGCTCGCACTAAGCACATTGAGGTGCATTATCACTATGTTAGGGAGAGGTTCTCTGCTAGGGAGATCAGCTTGGCATATGTGCCCACGCAGGAGAACATAGCAGACCTTTTCACGAAGGCTCTACCTAGGGAGAAGTTTGAAGCTTTCCGCAAAGCTTTGGGCTTACTTCCTTTTGTGGAGTGATTTCCACATATCTTGGCACTTCCTTATACATGAGTGTCAGCTCCTTGTTCACCGCATCACTCGTAGGGGGGATTTGTTGATATATTTAGGTAGTGATGTGTGTGAACACACTAGGACCGTTGGGGCACTTTTTTCCCTCTTTAGGAGGTTTTTTTCCCCCGGCTTGTATATACGCCTATTGCCCTAATGGGCTACTTATCTTTGTACATTCTCTAGTAATACATTCAGTCTTGTGTGTTGTGCTCCAAGCTTCTTCTTCTTCCTTGTGCTGTTTGCGTGCTTCCGTAGACGTCTAACTCCAATAGTATTCCCTTAATAATGCTACCAACTCTACTTCCTCTTCTTTACTTAGGTCATCTCCTATGTATGTACATCTCTATTCGTTCTCTTCGATGGTGATGATGATTTTTTTGGTCTTTTCTTTGTTATCATATGCTTCTCCTATTGTGCTCTCTCTCTTAGGCATTTGTACCAAAATTTTTTGGTCCTTAACTTCATATTTTTTGAAATTTTTTGGTACTTCAAACAATGGTTCCTCCTCGTCCTGTTTCACTACTTTTCTTCTCTTTTTATTTTTACTACCTTCACTCCCATCCTTTGAATTTACCGTTTTAATGCTTGTGAGAGGTTCTTCTTCTTTTTGTGTAAATACTCCTATGTCTTCTAGATAGTGCTCCTTTGAAATAAAGCAACTATACATCACAATGGACTCTAGATCATCATCGTTCTCTTCTTCTTCTATGAAGTCATTAGAGTCACCTTCTTCTAGCAAGGGCTGACACATAAACATTGAAATATCATAACCCTCCTCATCATAATGAGGTGTCCATTGTTCTTCATTGACAGCAATGTCCATGGTAGCTAAGATTTCTGCCCAACCATGAGGCTCAAATTCCTCTCTAGAAATTTCATCAGCGTATAGGCTGGGTCTCGAACTGGTCTATCTCCTTGAGAAGTTCCTTTTTCTCTTGCCTTTAAGCGTTTTTCCTCTTCCTTTGCAACCTTGCACATCCACAAATGAGTATCTTCATGCATCCAGGATGTATCAGATGAACTTTTAGAATGTAGAGAGCCTGAATCTACTTGCTCCATGTGGATAGGATTCCACTGTAGGGGTGGTACATCTCTGAAGGAGTAATCCTTCAAATGGACCTTGGTTGTGACCCCTAAGTGCTGCAAGTACAAGGAATTGGTTCCCCAATCCTGTACAACTTGCAGTTGTCGTAGGAAGGGTCTTCCTAGGATCATCTCGTAGACATTATTTTTCTCAAAGTCACATATAGCAAATGTGTGTTCAAACTCTACACCACAGGTGGTTAGAGTTATACCTTCGAGAATCCTAGAGGTTTTTCCACATGGTCGTCAGCCATCTGAAGCTTCATTCTAGTTGGCCTTAACGTGGGCTTGCCCCATCGCTTCCACAAGGAGGTGGTAGCAATAGCAGCACCAACACCTGAATCTATGATTGCTTTGGTTGTGTAATCTTGGTAGGTGATTGGAAGATAAGTGTTACCTTCTTCACCTTCACACATGTCCCCTATTTTATCAAGAGGTATCTTTGGAACTTTCTCTTTAGAGCCTGCTTTGCTCAAAGCAAAACCTGAGTTATGGAAACATGTGGCAAATCAGGTCCCAAAACTTGATTCCAAAGTGAGATGACATTGAACCTTAGTGTTCTTCATGACTTCAGTGTTTCTTGGAACCACCAATTCTTCATTTCTGATCAGTATTGTGGGAGCTCTGATCTGAAGAGATTCAGATTCCCATGGGCCTGTGAATTGTGGCAAGTCATGTAAAGAATTAGATTCAAAATCTAATCTTTCCTCTTCTTGTTGCTCTGTTTGGTCTCCATAAATAGACGGGATGTCTTGTGGAAATTGATCGTGAAGGTCATCAATCTCAAGAACAGGAGGGGGATCATCCTTCTCCTTGGCCCATTTCTCTTCTTGTATTTCCCGCAAGAACTTTTGAGAGTGTTGTTGAATTGAAAGAGACTCTCCATCATCTATGGAGTCAGGAACATAGACTTTCTTTGGTGATGAGATTTCTCTTTCAATAGTTGGTTGAGCCTGTGGAGGTAAAGAGACTTGTGGTTTGCTTACCAACTCCTCTAATCTATCTAGTTGTTGGAGTTGGATGTCTGCGGAAGCACGCGAACAACACAAGGAAGAAGAAAAAACTTGGAGCACAAACACACAATACTGAATGTATTACTAGAGAATGTACAAAGATAAGTAGCCCATTAGGGCAATAGGCGTATATACAAGCCAGGGGAAAAAAACCTCCTAAAGAGGGAAAAAAGTGCCCCAGTGGTCCTAGTGTGTTCACACACATCACTACCTAAATATATCAACAAATCCCCCCTGGGAGTGATGCGGTGAACAAGGAGCTGGCACTCATGTATAAGAAAGTGCCAAGCTATGTGGAAATCACTCCACAAAAGGAAGTAAGCCCAAAGCTTTGCGGAAAGCTTCAAACTTCTCCCTAGGCAGAGCCTTCGTGAAAAGGTCTGCAATGTTCTCCTGCGTGGGCACATATGCCCAGCTGATTTCCCCAGCAGAGAACCTCTCCCTGACATAGTGATAATGCACCTCAATGTGCTTAGTGCGAGCATGGAATACAGGGTTCCTCGCAACTGCCAATGCGCTCTGACTGTCAGTGAAGATGGTGGTGGCAGAAGACTGGCCAACACCAAAATCAGCCATAAGGTTTCTGAGCCACACACACTTAACAGTCGCTGTGAAAGCTGCCCTATACTCAGCCTCACAACTAGAAGTGGCCACAGTAGGCTGCTTCTTGCTCAACCAAGATATACATGAGCTACCAAGCATGAAGCAAAAACCACTAGTGGACACACGAGTGTCATAGCAACCAGCCCAATCTAAGTCAGAAAAAGCATGCAAATTTGGCGGTAGTGATCCCCCCTTGGGATAAAACAACCCAAGTAGCCGAGTACCACTTAAGTAGCGAAAGATGCGCTTAACCGCCTTCCAATGCGTGACTCCTCGGCAATGCATAAACCTGCTCATCTGTGAGACAGCAAACTGAATATCTGGCCGAGTAATGCATAAGTAAATCAAGCATCCAATAGCCTGCTGATAGAGAACAGCATCAAATGCATCTCCAGCATCATGAAGACTCAATCGTAAACCTGTCTCCATAGGAGTGGCAATAGGCTTACAGTCTTCAAGGCCAAAACGCTGCAATAATGTGTCAATATATTTCGTTTGACACAAAGCCATTCCACCATCAACTTGCATAAACTGAATGCCCAAATAGTGATGCAAATGCCCCAAATCAGACATCTCAAATGAGGCATGCAAATCAGCCTTGAAATCAGCAATATGCTTCTCAATAGGACCAGTGAGCAGCATGTCGTCAACATAGACAACAATGATCAGAAGCATATCATTAGCACGCTTAACATATAAGGTGCTTTCAGTTGGATTGTTCTCAAAACCATGTGCAACCAGATAGGCATGTATCTTCTCATACCAAGCACGTGGTGCTTGCTTTAAACCATATAATGCCTTCTTTAACCTACACACCTGGTTTTCATGCCCTTTCTGCACAAAGCCACGGGGCTGAAAAACATACACTTCTTCATGCAAGTCACCATTCAGAAATGTTGTTTTAATGTCCAACTAATGTACATTCCAACCATGATGGGCTGCAAGTGCACAAATGCTCCGAACAGTAGTCATACGGCATGTAGGTGCAAAGGTCTCATCAAAATCAATGCCTCTTTCCTGTGCATAACCATTTGCAACAAGCCTAGCCTTATACATGTCAACTGTAGCATCAGGTTTACGCTTCAGCTTGTATACCCACTTAGTGCCAATGGCCTTCTTGCCAGGAGGCAAGTCACATAAAGACCATGTACCATTCTTCATTATAGCATCATATTCAGATTGCATAGCAGCCCTCCAATTTTCTGAATTCTATGCTTCATCAAAAGAAACAGGCTCATTCTCATCACAGAGACTAGACGCAGCCATACCATAGCAAGCAATCAAATGCAAAGGAGGCACTATGAGAGCCTAAACGAGTATGATATGACAAAGGTGCATCTAATTTGTTGTCACTCAAAGTCTGCACCAGCCATTTTGGCATAGTTTTTGCCTGCTCAATATCAGCTCTCTCATCAACAAGTGCATCATGTAAATCTGCATCAGAAATGGAATGATTTGCATCATCATATGCAACCTGCAAAGGCTGAGAAGTTGCCTCATTAGGACTAGCACTATACTGTCCACCTGTAAAAACAGGCATCAAAGTATCATACATGTCTTTAAAGCTAACAGATGTCTCCTTAGTATATGAAAGCAATGGCTGAATAGCATCTTCCACAAAGAAAACATCACGGCTAACCAGAATGCGTTTAGTCTGTGGATGATACAGACGATAGCCTTTACTTTCAGAACTGTACCCAACAAAAATACATTTTACTGCCTTATCATCCAATTTTCTACGATGTTGTTCAGGCAGTAGTGCATATGCCAAACAACCAAAAACACGCATATGAGCAACACATGGCTTGCGGTCATGCCAAGCCTCATATGGCGTGATAGACTACAATGCTTTAGTGGGACACCTATTCAGTACATATGCTGCACACATGACAACCTCAAGCCAGAAACTATGAGGTAAAGCCTGACTCTTGACCATACACCTCGCCATCTCCATGAGAGACCTGTTCTTCCGTTCAGCAACTCCATTATGTTGAGGTGTATACGGCACTGTACACTGGTGTTTTATCCCACGTTCAGCCAGAAATGCATTAAAATCAGAAGACATATATTCCCCCCCCCCGATCAGAACGGAGGGTGCCCATTTTACATGCTGACAGATTTTCAGCCAAAACCAAAAACTGTTTAAGGCACATGAACACTTCGGACTTTTCTTTGAGTGGATATACCCATGCATGCCTAGAAAAATCATCAATGAAAGTCACGAAGTAAAGGTAATTTCCAAAAGAGGGTGTCTGCATAGGACCACAGACATCACTATGGACAAGCTGCAATTTCTGTGTAGCCCGAACTGAACCATCTTTTGGAAAGGAGGAACGCTGCATTTTTCCCAAAATACAGCCTTCACAAACATGTTTTCCAGGTGCCTCAAGTTTGGGCAAAGAGGACACCATTTCAGATTTCTGCAGGCATAGCAAACTAGCAAAATTCAGATGACCAAAGCGTGCATGCCAAAGCTTTGCATCTGACATAGCCTGAGAATCATTTACTGCACATGCCAAATCATTTTCAGATCTTTCATAGTCTATGAGCTTATACAGCCCACGACATAAAATGCCAGAAGCAATAATCACATCGCCATTTGACAGATCATGAACTGTACACCTGTCATCAACAAATTTCACAACCAAGCCAATCTTGGCTAATGCAGAAACTGATAACAGGTTCTTTTTTATCCCTGGCACAAATAAAGCATCTGACAAAGTGAAAGAACTACCATCAGCAGTAGTCAAAATGATCTTACCAACTCCCATAACAGGATAAGAGGAGTTGTTGGCGCATGTAACAGTATTCCCTGTAGGGGCAGGCTCGAGTTAAGAGAAGAAACTGCATTGCGAGGTAATATGTTTGGTCGCCCCACTGTCAAAATACCAAACATCTGAGTCTACTGCAGACATGCACTGCTCAAGAGAAGATGGGTCAAAACTGCAGACAGTAGTAAATGCCCATTCTTCTTCCTGCACAAGATTTGCAGACTATGTTTTTGGTGAAGAGGCCTCTGCAACAACCATTCCAGCCTCTTTCTTATTTGCCTCTTTAGTAGCCATTTTTGGACAGTTCTTTATGATATGATCATTCCCTTTACAGTACTTACAAAACAATTTCTGCTTTTCTGATTTCTTCTCATCTTTATCTTCCTTCTTCGAATATGCAGAATTAGCAGATTTCTGCTTACTAGTTAAAGAGCTCCATTTTCCTTTGCCCTTTTGACTAGCTAGGAAAGCTTGATCTACAACTCGCATAATGGACCTATTTTGCCTGGACTAATCTTCCTGCAACAGAACAGAGACTAACTCCTCAAATGATAAGGCATTCGGATTGCCTTTCATCATCAACCAAAGAGTAGAAGCAAAACTCTGATATGAGTCAGGAAGACCATTCAGAACGGTCTGCACAAGTGAGCCATCTGGTATAACCTCATCAGCAGAAATCAACTGTTCCTTCAAGTCTTTGATCTTTGTTAGGAAACTGTCCATAGAATCACCTTCATTCATGTGCTCACTCTCCAACTATTTTCGGAGGTAAGCAACACGAGCCTCATTCCTAGCTTGGTACAATGTGGTAAGTGTATCCCAAGCATCCTTAGTTGTTTTGCAAGAGCGAATGTGAGGAATAATGGCACGTTTGACAAACAAAGCTATCAATGCATGTGCCTGGGCATCTTTGCCATCCCAGTGAATTTGCTCTGCAATAGGTGCAGCAGAAACAGTAGCACGAATAGGAATCTGCGGAATATCATCTTCGACACCATCTTCATCAGCTCCAGCACCTGTATTTGCAGTACCTGTCGTTACAGGTGTAACAGGACGTCTTTCAACACCCTGCACGATGTTCCACAATCCTTTTGCAACCAATACATGTCGCATCATATAAGCCCATAATGGGTAGTTGGTACCATCCAACTTATCCTCAACAGCCAACATACGGAATACATTACTGCTTTCAGCCATGGCCGGTGACTAATTTACCTTGATGCAGAAAATTGATTGTATCTCAAAAAGTTGAACAGAACTGCCCAGACAAATTCTACTAGACCTGTAGCAGATTTCGAGACGCTTAAACTGGCAAACAGAAACTGGTATATACCTTTGGCACAAAAAGACGAAATAGCCTGCACAAGCACTGCTCATCAAATTTCGTGCGAAATTGAGACTGCAAACGGAGGAGTGTCGACAGCACCCTAGATGAAGCGACGACCTGCTCTGATACCAATTGTTGGAGTTAGAGGTCTACGGAAGCACGCGAACAGCACAAGGAAGAAGAAGAAGCTTGGAGCACAAACACACAATACTAAATGTATTACTAGAGAATGTACAAAGATAAGTAGCCCATTAGGGCAATAGACGTATATACAAGCCGGGGGAAAAAAACCTCCTAAAGAGGGAAAAAAGTGCCCCTGCGGTCCTAGTGTGTTCACACACATCACTACCTAAATATATCAACACTAGTAAGCCTTGGAAGTGCAAACTTGGTGTAATAGCATTTGTCTGATTGAATGATTGATTGGCCTCAAACATAGCTTGAGCTAGTTCCACCATTTTTATGCACATTTTTGTCCGTTCAATCTCTAAATCTGCTCTAGGGTAGCTCTTGTCTAGGTTTGCAGGTGTTGGCCCTTCTTGAAGTCGAGCTTGGTATGCCTTGAACATCATGTCCAAGTCTTTTGGGGTTGGATCTGCAAGAATAGACCCCGATTGTGGTTTATCTACAGTGGTAGGTGGGTGGGGGTGAGGTTGGGGATGAGGAAGTGTGGATGGAGTTTTGACATGTGAGGGACTTTGAGAAGCAATATCTTCTATTTTCGTTTTTGCATCTTTCAAGCTTTCTTCTAGTTTACCTTGATGATAGACAACCAACTCAAGCGCCTAACATGTACTCTTATAGTGAGCAAAAGTATATCAACTACAACACCGAAAACTATCCAATGAATAGACAGCCACTACCATTTGTACCACCCCAATGTAGACCTTACGGATACCCTCCTACAGAACAAGGTACAGAAGTTCCTAGCTATAACCCTTGTCCAGTACCATGAGGAGCAACTAGACCGTATGAACACGGAGGATATAGCCAACCTCAACCTATACTGGGACAACAACCACCCCAACCACTAGCTCCAATACAAGGGCAGAACATCACAATACAAGTCACTTGTCTTGAGTGTGGCAAAGAACAGCTCCTGAGAGATTGTCCTGGACATCCCTCTAGTACACCAAAGGTTACACCCATTAATGTAGTTGGATTAGTAGGGGATTCAAGTTCCAGTAGCGATAATGTGGCTCCTATACAGGCAGTTACGAGGGCACAAGCCTTACAACAAGCTAGACTAGTTGAGCAATCAGAGCCAAGTGAGTCAGGAGAGCCTCGTAAGAGAAAAACAAGAACATCGAAAGAGACTAGAGAAAAGGCCAATCGTAAGTGGACCAAAAAGTTACCCTAATCCTTCTCTGGTGCAGACATGAGGTGGATGATCTCCATCACAATATGTGCAACTTCCTAATATTGGCACTCTCAAGGAAGAGTTCTGGTAGTTCCTTTGTCCTTGTACCCCTAATTTCTTGGCCACTAACTCTGTCACTTCCTCCACATAACTCGAACTAGAAGTTTCATGGCTCCTTGTATCCTCTGATTTGATAGGATCTTGTGTGGTTTTGAGATCCTCAACTACATTGACTTCCAAATCTATGCACTCCTGAAGACACTCACTTAGGGTTTGCAGTCATTTTATGTATACCAAGATTCTCAATGTTCCATTGGTTAGACCTTCTAAAAATAAGGATATCATTTTCTATTGAGAAGGTCTCTCTACCACGGGGCATCGGTCTACATATTGTTTAAATCTTCGTGTTGCATTCTTTACTGTCTCATTAGGAGCTTGCTTGAAACTATGTAGTAAGGATGACGAATTGTGCTTAATCCCTCGCTTAGTGAATTCCCAAATAAGGTCTTGGAAGAATTCTTCAATATGTTCAAAGAAATATGGATCCAAGGATTGAAACCAAGTTAAGGCTATTCCCGTGAGCGTGAGCCCAAAGGATTCATATTGCATGAAAAAGTCATCCACTTGCTCTGCTCGCAATATCTGCTTGAATTCTACGATGTGGTCATACGGCTCTCCTGTGCCATCGTAACGATTTCGCATACATTTGGCCAATTGGATTGGTCTCAGTATTCTGTCGGGCTTTGGGGATCGAGTTATGATGGGAACACCTTGGGGCGGTTCTGTCCTAAAGGTAGGTCTATTCATATTTCCCATTCCCTGGCTAGTGTGGCCGTGGGGGTTAATCCCTGGAATGGTGAATTGCTCATGTGGTCTATTGGGTATACTACCTTGGCTCATTTGTCCTAACATCACATTTTTTGTTCTTTGCTGGGTCTCGAATGGGTTTTGTGAGGTAGTTGCCTGATCTCGAGCTAACTCTCCTCTTTCATTAATCTGATTAGGGTTTTTGGTTACCACATATATCTGACGCATCTTGTCCCTATAAACTCCGCCTTCATACTTGACAATTGGTCTTGGAACTATTTCTAATTCATTAGTGTTTCTCATTCTTGCTACTGACATGTATAGACTGTCGAGGTAGATGGGTATTCCTTGCAGGTTAGTGGATACGTATTGAAGAGACATCCGATATTCCCCTTCCACTCTAGACATAAGACCTTCCCTAGGTATTGCATTATGCATGTGTTCAGAAGCCAAGAGTCTTTCCCAGTTCAATGGCATTTCTAACTCACTTGTCTATGAACTCAGCACGTAGTGTTAACCACTGAGTTGTGAGTCCCAGACTTGGTTGTGTGGTTGACCTTAGTTTCAAGTGATTTGGTACTTTATCTATCCCTTCCTAAGTATCAACTTGAGCTTAGGTTCATAAGCCTTGTCTACAAGTCCAAAATTGTCCTTTGAATTGCTCAAAATCTTGTGGAACCCCTTGCTTCCTAGCCAACCTGAGGGTCAACTTCAAAATACCCTATCTAATAATCCTCGTATTAATTTTACCATAACCAGTGGAAATTTTGGTAGTACTCCCCATGAGCTTTCCAACAAACCAAAGATCACTCCGAACGGATTTCGTATGAGAAAGTTATGCCAGTTCAGGGTTTTGGGGGTTAAAACAGGGAAACAGGACCTCTCCAGGATTACTTTCAAACAGGAGATAATCGACACTTAGTAAGTATTGCGATACTTGGAGTATATGACCCCCAATACTTGGAATTCTATGACACATGATATGTGAACTAAACGATACACGACACTTGACACAGGAATAGGTCCACGATACTCGATATCCGACAGATGTCGCGAGAAGAATCTCACGATACACGATATGCACTAGGTGTCGCGAGTAAAATTCAACGATACCCGATAGGGCACAAGTATCGCGAGGGCGACCTCAACGATACTCGATATTTGGAAGGTATCATGAAAAGTTCAACGATACACGATATGGAACAAGTATTGAGAAAATAAATTCATGATACACAATACTCAACAAATGTCGCAGAAAACTTTGACGATACTCGATATTCAACCAAGAAAAATCCCACGATATTCGATACTCGCCAAATATCACTTTCAGAGCGCCACGATACTTGATATGCCCCAAGTATCACGAGATGTACTCAGCGATACACGATATCTCCCAGGTATTGCGGAAGAAACTTTCATGATATACGATATGTGACCAGTATCGCGAGAAATACTCAACGATACACGATATCAGACAAGTATCGTGAGAACTTCCTCAACGATATTCGATATCTCACAAGCCTAAGTATCGCGATACTCGACCACAGGAGTTCACGATATCCAGATATCGCGATACTCAACCACGGGAGAACATGATACTTGGATTTTTTGGAGTCCAAATTCAAAAATTTTTGCAAATATGAGTACCTTCTGCCCTCCTTGTCACATCTATGTGTCTGTAGATGCCAAATCTCCCTTCAAACCCGCGATATTGCACTCACGATACTTGGCACAGGTTATGTCACGTCCGGGATAGATCACTAAGATTTTTGGCTATTTTGGTACTATTTCTTTAGCGTTTCAATTCTGCACCCTCTGTAAGACTCTTTCTCACAACCACAAGTAAAAAGCAAGGTGAATATACTCTAAAAAATGGAAAAAACTGAGAAGATGTAGGTGGGTGGAGATGGTGATGATGATGAAGATGAAGGAGAAGAGAAACTCAAAAACTGAACTGAAAATGGTGATTTTTTTACCTTCCAACGTCGCTACTCTATGTCTTACCGTCACACGCTCGTCCTCCAAGCTCTCTCCCCGGCAACGGTGCCAAATTTGGTGTCACTCTAGCACAATGGCAAGTACCAACGTGAGGAGCTCCACCTCATAAATGTCAATCTGCGGAGACGTGAGGACCGGTATGAAGATCAAGAGCAAGTGAAGTGCACAAGTGCGTGAGTGAAAGCATACAAACATGCACACACATACACACACACGCACAAGGTAAGAGCAAAGAGTGGAACAATGGAAGGACTTTGATTACAAAAGAACTCTCTTACAAAGCTGAAACCTACAACAAGCTAACCCCCAAAAATGATCTCTCCAGCCCTTTTTATAGTTTTTGAGTGGTTTTGGCCCTGTCCAGACCTAGTGTCCGGCCTAGTTAAAAATTAGGTTCTAGGGCTTATTTGGGGGCTCAAACGGAATCTAGAAATTATGAAAATTGGTAGTATGATACATCTAATACTCCTCAAGCTCAAGGACTCCTTGGCTTGAATAAAATGGAGTTGTAAAAATAGAAAATGGTATTTACAATGATTTTTAGTGATAAAAATCACTATTTTTGTAGGGATTTCTTATGAAAATTTGACATGTGCTTCTTGGTGCTCCCTATATGCTCCTTCTTCTTGTTTGTCCACTTCATTGATGCGCTTCCATGCTTGTCTGTGACCTTGACTGTCAACAATAGGGAATGTAGAAAATGAAGCATTTCAATGGCGACGCACCACAGTGTGCTCTCCTTCTCAAGAGCTCCATGATGATATCCTCAGAGTAGAAAACCGAGCTCCAAGCAGCACACACAGTACTCTGCACAAAGGTTGAAAATACGCAAAAAACACACTACCCAAGGAACATGAACACAGAATTCTTGGACAACACAAATGCAGTCAAACTTACAGTCTATGGCTGACCCGCCACTATATGTTTTATTAAAGAACATATACAAAAGTTTTTTATGGCCATTTGGCCTTTCACATGGATACTAACAATAAAATGTCCCACTAAAGTGCAATATGGCCAAAGTAGGTATGGGAGAAAAATGAAGAATGATAAAGAATACCTGAGTGTAAGTATACAAACTATACCTCCCACCTGATGGGCATGTTACATAGTATACAAGTGACTGTGTAAGATCATGAATCAAGTAGCCCCCATCAAGTGACAATAATGTTGAAAGCTATCCTGTGGTAGAGCTTTAGTCAAAGCATCTGCCACATTATCTCGTGTATGAATCTTCTCAAGAATAATGCGCTCAATGGCTAATAAAGCAATAGAATCCAACTCACTCTTCATGGCATGCTCCCATTTGACATGATCCTCTATCTGCATAGCCTCTTTGTAGCAAGAAGGCTCATCGGCATCTGTTAGCATAACAAAATCTAAACCTGGAACATACGTATCAGGTGGATGTGAGACACATGTAGAGCGTCTCAATGGTTGCAACAGGAACATTTGCAGACTGATCTGATTGGGCATTCTCTTGAACATCCCTATGTGCAACATTTTTATGCATGTTAACTGGAGGACTAGTATCCTCAAACACCACTCTTGTCACTTCAACCTCCTTAATGGGCTATTTATGCATCTTAGACTCATTGAAAATGAAATCACAATTTTTTATCATTGACCGTGTTTTAAGATCCCATAAGCGATATCCAAATTTTCCTTCTCAACCATATCCAAGAAAAATGCATTTCTTTGACTTATGGTCCAACTTTTATATGAGATTCTTGAGTATATGAACATATGCTTCACACCCAAAAACTCGAATATGTTCATAATATGGTGGCTTCCTTGTCCATGATTCTTGTGCCACTTTCAGAGCTTTCGCAGTACTAAATGAAACGTTAATCACATGAACTGTAGTCAATCTTGCTTCTGCCCAAAAGCTGGTGAAACATTTGCATGATGCAGCATAGAGACTACTCTATCGTGAATAGTTCTATTCAACTTTAGCTATACCATTTTGTACTGGGGTATAAGGAGTGCTAAACTCTCTACGAATTCCTCTAGACTGACAAAAAATGTTGAATTCACGTGAGGTATACTCACCCCCTTTATCTAAACGTAAAGCTTTGAGCTTTTCAATCTCAACTGAAGCAAACCATTTTTTGACAGTAGGGAATACTTCATCCTTCAATTTGATAGGATATACCCAAACTTTTCTATTAGCATCATCTATGAAAGTGACAAAGTAAAGAGAACCACCTAATGACCTTGTGGATATAGGACCACACACATCTGTATGAGTGATATCTAAAGGCTAAATTGAAGAGTCAATGAGCATTCTATGCACATTTCTGTTTTGCTTTCCATATTGACAATGCTCACAAAATGAAAAATCAGAGAGAGATAACATAGGTTAGTAGCCATAACAAGAAAGATTTTCCATTCCACTATGAGATATATGGCCCAAACGACCATGCCAAATACAAGCCATAGGCTATTTTGTAACAACTAAAAAGTGTTCTTTCTGTGATACAAATAAAGGATAAAGTGAGCCAACTTTGCTTCCTTTTGCAATAACCATATTGCCCTTTTATATGCGAAAGGATTGAGCATAGAAGACCACCTTGTAACCAAGGTGATCAAGTTGACCAACTAACATCAAACTGGATGATAACTGAGGTGCATGGCATACATTATGCATAGTAAATTTTGAACCATCAATGAATTGCACAAGCACATCTCTAATCCCCACATCATCACACTGGTAAGAGTCATCAAGTCTCACAGTACCAAGAGACTTTGCCACATAATTAGAGAACCATTCTCTGTGTGGTGTCACATGGAAATAAGCACCAAAATCTAGCAACCACGTGTGGGAAAGAGAATCAGCCATAAGAGCCTCAGTTGGCACGATACTATCCAGTGTCAACACATCAACATCATCAGAAATAGCATTAATTTCTTCAATCTTCACAGTCAAAGTACATGGTGCAAGTAATTGTTTAACATGCCCATCAAGATTCTGTCCTTTACCTTTAGCATTCTTTAAGATTTTCTACGAATCCCCTCACTCAAGAGTGCCCCACCAGTTTACCACCAGGTGCACTATTGCTAATAGCTATGCAAAATGTATCCCATGATGATGGAAAGGTGCCTAGCAACAAGACTGCTTTCATTTCATTATCCATGTACATTTTTTGAGCCTGTAAGTGGAAGAATATAGCATCAAACTCATTGAGATGAGCAACAACACTGTTTGTATCCTTCATGCGAAGATCATATAACTTTCTCATCAAGTACACTTTGTTTGATGTTGTTTCTTTTTCATATGTATTGCATACCTTCTTTCAAAGCTCCTTTGCACTTTCACAGTCCAATACTGTAAAGTAAACCTTATCTGCTAGGTGCAATCGAATGCTAGACCTAGCCATTTCATCTAACTCATCCCAATCATCTTTATCCATGTTAGCAGGCTTCTTTGAGATTCCATTTACTAGTTTTCATTGCCTCCCTTGAATCAGCACATCTTTAATCTGATTCTTCCATAGAGCAAAGTTTGTGCCATCAAATTTTTGGATCTCAAAATGGGCTTTACCTTGCAAGTTATAGCTCCTCCTCAGAACACTGGCACTAGACCCTGATCCACTAGACGTGCCTGAGACCTATAATGCCATGATTTTCTATTTTTTACAAATCCATTTTGTTCAAGCCAAGGAGTCCTTGAACTTCAGGAGTATTAGATGTATCATACTACCAATTTTCATAATTTTTAGATTCCGTTTGAACGCCCGAATAAGCCTTAGAACCTAATTTTTAACTAGGCCGGACACTAAGTCTGGACAAGGCCAAAACCACTCAAAAACTATAAAAAGGGCTGGAGAGCTCATTTTTGGGGTTAGCTTGTTGTAGGTTTCAACTTTGTAAGAGAGTTCTTTTGCAATCGAAGTCCTTCCATTGTTCCACTCTTTGCTCTTACCTTGTGCACGTGTGTGTGTATGTGTGTGCATGTTTGTATGCTTTCACTCACGCACTTGTGCACTTCACTTGCTCTTGGTCTTCATACCGGTCCTCACGTCTCCGCGGATTGACATTTATGAGGTGGAGCTCCTCACGTTGTTACTTGCCATTGTGCTAGAGTGACACCTATTTTTGTATAGCCAGTTGTTTTTCCATGATGGATTAGCTTTTTAAAATAGTTCTTTTTTATTTCTACACCTTCATCTTATTCCAAGAATTCATTAGGTTGGGTTCCAACTCTAGCAGTTTGATAGTTTCTTATGCTTTCAAAAACCATGCAGAATGGGATTCCTAATCCATCTACTGCCCAATGGTTATGTGTTGGTTTTACTCCCTGCCAAAGAAAACTATACTATTTTATTTACATATTGGTTATGGATTTTTCCAATGTACCTCATTCTTGCGTCTTTGTCATGGAGTGGTTGGATGAAATCATCTGATTCATCATCCTCTATTTCATCTATTCTTTGTTCTTCTACAATCTGTTCTTGGATGGGAGAAAGTTTTCTTTCTTCTATAATTGGCCTTTCTTGCACTACCTCTTCACTCCTTATTTCTTTTGGTTGGATGCTTGACTTAGCTTTCCATAGGTCTATTTCCTTTAGCAACTTTTCTCTTTGTTTCTACCAGTCAACTCTTTTTGTTTCAGTTATCTCATTCAAGTTATCAAACCTTCTCATGGAATAGTAACATGTTTTCTTGCTTGTTGTTCTAGCTCCTTAGCATATTTGAGTTGTTCCTTCATCTTCTGTAGCTCCTACTTTATACTTTTTATCTCTTCACTCTGGTCGTCATCAAAATTCTCTATTTTACTTCCTTCTATCTTTTAATGAACTTCCTCGATAAACACTCTTGTATTTTCTTCATGTGCTTTACTCAAGAATTGATATGATATTTGAAGAATTTTATTCTTTAATTCTAGATGCCTAATATCACCTTCCATCTTTTTTATGATATTTGTCTACTTTTCACACTTTTCTTCCAAGAAAGTGATTCTATTTTGGTTCTAAGAGCCTCTGTTTGAAGTTTTATTACTTTTTTTGTAACAAGATTCTTTATGTTTTTGTTAACTTATCTCCCCTAGAAATTTATCCTACTCTTTTCTATGATCTTCAATGAATTTTTCTTCTTTAATGTTTTTAGTTTCAGATGCTATATCTGATAGAATGATATTCCTACTTGAAGTTCTGAATCTCTCAATCTGATTTAATACTATTTTATAGGTTCCTCTTATGTCTCTAGGAAACCTAGTTAACTCTAGAGTTTTTTCTTGCTTTGTTACCTCTGTCTATTTTTCTTCATCTTCTTCTTCATTCTCCTTCTATGATTCAGATGAATGTGGTTCTTGTGGATGGTCTTTCTCTTATTCCCAATCGTCTTGATGCTCTTCAGATTCTTCATTATCATTCTTTTGATGTTGATGATTATCTTCTTGCTCTTCTCTTTCTTGTTCTTCCTCATGGTCTGAAACAACTTTCATTTCTACATCATTAATTGTTTTTTTGTTTTTTAATATCATCTAGAATATTCTAGATCTCTTCCTCTATGTTCTGATTGGACTCTTCATTTTCTTGCTCTTCCAATTGTTTACCTTCAGTTGTATCAGCTTCTACTACTTTGATCATGCTTTTTATATTTTCATTATGCTCATCTTCTTCCTTATCTTTTTCTTGAACTAAAGTTACTCTCTCTGATGTTTGAGTCTACATGATATCATTAAAATTTTCTTCTTCTTTTTCTGACTCCACTACCTTGAGCATTCCTTTAGTACTTTTGCTTTGTACTCCTACTTGTTTGCTAGGAATATTAGGTTCTAACATATTTAAACTTCTTAACAAGAAACCTTTCACATCATTGTTAGTTTCAGACTCAAAGCTTGCTTTATTCTGGACCACTTCCGCTACTTTTCTACTTTTTCTTCTTCAATGTCTGATTCTAATATATGGATCAAAATGGATCCTCCTGCTATGTGAGCATCTTGTAAATCAAATTTTAGTTTGAAATATGCAAAAATATTCCACTAAATCTTAATAGGCTTGCTATGTGTTATGAAAAGAGTCACAAAAGTAACGATGCCATCCATTATTCACATCAATCAAGCAACAAAGGCGAATGATACCCAAGATAACATTCAATGGCACCAAAAGAACATATAAATCGATGTGAATGGCATAAAGAAAAGAGACCCCCTAATATATTGGAACAAGATGGTATAGGGGTTACCGAATTTTGCGCAAAGAGATCCTAACAAAAAAAAAGGAAATTTGTGTCGAAGGTGTGTGGTTTCATGGTTTCCAAACGTATGTCCAAAGTTCAAGCTCTATCTGTTGCTCAATATCTAAACCAACCCCATAATTGAACCAGGAAGAACCATGGTATGTGTGTTCTACTTCCAAAAGCATAATAGGGAGAGTAGATCCTATGATCAAACTCTCAAAAAATTTTACAACTTACAATTATGATAATGATCTATGTTTTTTGCATAATTTTGCTACTGGTGGCTGTCTAAATCAGCCCCTTAATTGTGGTGGACAAAAAAGTCCAAGGTGGAATTGTTGTAATTTGAAATTTTAAAGCATAAATGTAAGACCAAATTTTAAAATTATGAATTTAATAATTCGTCGCGCCGTCTGTGGGAATCGAACCCACGACCACGTGGTTAAAAGCCACGCGCTCTACCGGCTGAGCTAAGACGGCTATGCCTTGA
This sequence comes from Ceratopteris richardii, assembly GCA_020310875.1. Lineage (NCBI taxonomy): Eukaryota > Viridiplantae > Streptophyta > Polypodiopsida > Polypodiales > Pteridaceae > Ceratopteris > Ceratopteris richardii. Next base: position 42,135,041 of record CM035442.1, on the reverse strand, counting down.
CAACTTATCAAATATTAAACAAATATGTAGTAGCTTCTCTAGAGGATTTCAGAATTTGCTCTTAATCTCCTCACTCACGTGCAAGCAGAGAATTTTTGTCTCTTAGTAACGTTCATCTTAAGAACAAATAATGTGATAGGACTCCACACGCCCCTTAATCAAGTTAGATGTGATCTTAAACTCAATCGGTTCACGAAGTTCATGCTAGTACAAATTAACTTGTTGAAATGCGACAACAAAAGAGAGAAAAGGGAAGAATGGCTTTAGGATCATATAATTTGAATATTGAGGTTTCTGAGGGCTTCAAAGCAAATGCTCATGGATTCCCTTATTATGGGCTAAGTTTGGGCTCTAATGGCTTGCTATTACCCTAAGATCAAGACTATCTCCCTAGGATCCTTCTTTACTTGCCTTTTGTAAAAACTAGAGAAAATTCTACATTGGCATTTTAGTGGTAGGAAACTGCAAAAGGCACATGAGAGTATTTTATAAATTTCTATCTCATCTAACTAATGTTTGATGCCTCACTTTTCATCGAAGATTCGTTGACATTCCTTATAGGCCGATTGGTTTATAATGCATAACGCATTAATATGTGTCACTTTAGTCCGAAATCTTTTTCTTCATCTTATGGAAGAACTAATAAGCAGATTTTGAGGCCCTTGAAGGATTTCATTACATTAGCAAAAGTTTTAAGTCTTGAAGGGCCACTTTATTTGTCACATTAAGGAAATGGATTTTTTATTACATGCTTTGATTTGGCCCTTAATTTCAAACTTTAAATTTTAAATGTCAAATTTCGAAAATAAAAGGATTATTCTCTAATAGAGCAGCTTACAAGTACCTTAATAATACCTTGTCTCTCTTATATCCTTTTCTCTCTCTCATTTAATCCTTAGTCCTCTAAAAGTGATCGAAGCTCAAATTCTTAGGCCTTTTGTTAGATCTATTAAGAAAATGCACATCCTCTCTCTAAAACATATTTTTTTTCCTTTTTAACTTATTAAATGCTAAAGTTTTTAAATATTCCTATTTTTAGAAAAAAATCAAACATTCCTAAGAACTTCCCAATGTGAGAGTACTAAGACTCTCTTGCAAGTTCACTTTCTCGCATGTATGAGACTCCCCAAGAATTGTTGCTAAATCTGACATTCTTGGAATCAGCCTGCATACATGAGATGCTTTGGCTCAACTTCTCCCCCATTGTGCAATTTCTATCAAGGGCCAAAAATCTTCTATAGATATTCCATCTCTAGAGGGTGTGGTTCACCAACTACAAGTGCCCCATGAAAACGACTTGTAGTAACCCTATGGTTACTTTACAAGATTACCTTCAAAATGGAAGATATGAAAATAGTTTCTCCCATTGAACCCCATGAACTATATGTATATAGTCATCTCTATGTCGAATTTTTTGATATCCTTTCCCTTAAGAAACTGCTTGGGAAGGTAACCAAAACTATGGGAACCATCTCTTAAGAATGCTCACTATCTCAGTCTCTCAATAATGTCCACTATCTTCCATATACACCTAACTTCCATCCTTTCAAACATCATCAAGGTGACCTAAGTCCTTAAAAATATGATGTTTAATAATTTATTAAGCTTCTTTGGAGAAATAGTGTGAAGCATAAGTGTAAAGGGTCAAGTCAACTAGTGTAAGTCTTTACTCTATCGAGATAAAATCCCATACCATGATCTATCTTTTAGAACAAAGTCCCATAAGTAAAGTGATTTCGAAGCCCTATAGAACATAATGATGGAGTTTCTTGATACTACTCTAGGTGTTCCTAAACCTTGACAAGACTCAGAACTATTCATTTTGTCCTAAACTATCCTTATGTTCTGTGCAAATTCATCATATAAGGTCATGTGTAAGAATTTCTTTGTTCTAGAATGAAACCTTTTTATCCTACTATCCAAGAAGCTTTTTGTTTGATCTACATATAAAGGGAGAAAACTCTAATCATTTCTCTTCCCTTTAATTTTACATTTGAATGCATGAGCATTCCTTTTTAAATGTGGATAATCATTGAGGATCAATCATCCCAAATGGTTCTAGGCCATAGTCTTCATGATAAAAGATAGAGTAGGATATTGATGCTCCTACTTGTAAGATATATCCCTATCTCCTATATTTCTAGAGTATCTATTTTCTATAAGAGGATAGTGCCACTCATATCTTGACTATCCCTTCAAAAGTGAGTTATATTTAGTTCCTCTAGAAAGAAATCCCTAAGTTTTTCTTATTCTTTGGGAGTAAACTACATATTTCAATGAGTGAACTAACATAGTTTCACTAAAGAGATAATAATTTTCTTCCTTTGTCTCCTAAATGGAAGAGGACATCAAGAAAAATCTCTTCCATTTCTCTTTTCCTTCAAATACATATTGCATGAATCATTTTTCCCCTCTCTTCCATGAATGCAAAATGTATGCATAGGCTCCCAAAGTATCGTTCCCTATAAATAGAAAACAAATATCCTATGTCAATGAAGGAAATTAAGAAGAGTGAGGTAAATGAACCCCCATCTAGAGCCAAATCCCTTATCCTAGAATGATCATGTAGTCATCCAAATTACTACTATACTAGAGCAACCATCTCTCTACTTGTGATCAAAGAAAAGTTCATTACTAATAGGAAGCTCTCTCTAGTTACCATTCCCTATGTATATATCTATCAAAACCAAATAACCGAATGAAGCGTCGATGATGCCCTAGATGAAGCATCGACCTACTCTGATACTAATTGTTAGAGTTTGAGGTCTACAAAAGCACACAAACAACACAAGGAGAAGAAGCTTGAAGCACAACACACAATACTAAATTTATTACCAAGTGAATGTACAAAGATAAGTGACCCGTTAGGGCTATAGATCTATATACAAGCCGAGCGAAAAAAACCTCCTAAAGAGGGGAAAAAGTGCCCTGATGGTCCTAAGTGTGTTCACACACATCACTACCAAAATATATCAATAGTACCAAGAAGCACGTTTCTTATTCACAATTTTTTTGGATGCGTCAACATCAACAGATCCAAAGACATGATCAACTTGAAGGAAACTAGTGAAGATACCTCCCACATGCACTTGAGGGGGAGGTTGAAAATATAGGTGTAACCTCATGCACCAAGGCAACACAAATTGATGGAGGAATAAAGGATCAAAGTAAAAGTCAAAAGGTGGTCATGGGGAATTATCCAAATGTGACCAAATGGGTGACCAAAATATAAGATAAAGTGAAAAGGAGAAGAGAACCATGTGAAGAGATTGGATAGATGAAAATTAAAAAGAGTATCGTGCATATTCCAAACCATTGTAAGGAAGTTTTCTGTTATATAACTTTAAAAATATGAAATTATACAAAGTGAGGAAACGTATCCTTACAAATAAAAAGCTAATTTATTTCATGTTCATGTAGGCCATTAGCTATCTCTAATTGACATGCTCTCTATATATACTCATATTGTGAGATTCATTACTCATAGTGTGTGTGAAAGTTTCTTGTAGTCAAGTACTCATTGAAAATGTATCTTTTGAACTATATGTTATAAAATATATATGATTACATGTCAAAGTTTCTTGTAGTCAAGTACTCACTGAAAATGTATCTTTTGAACTATAGGTTATAAAATATGTATGCTGAATTCTTCATATTCTAAGAGAAACGTTTTTGAAATGTAATCGTAATTTCTACATAATTTGAGTTGACATGTAGTCCGTCTTGAGGTAGTAACTGGGTTTACCATCCATAATCCAATTGGAATAATTTATAGCCTGTAGAAAGAGCATAAATTCTAATTTAAGTGGATGATGTCCTAGATTTTTTGTTTGGAATTGGGAGCAATCAACAACTTGAGGGTACACGTGAATAGTAGAATTGATCCTAATATTGGTTCACTACAAAAGTTATTTTAGAAGATGAATTCTCCACAATGTGGAAGGATAATGGAGATATTAATAAGGAATTCTTTAGTGAAGGATTGGTCACCCTTCCTATGATGATAGTGATTGGTCAACAAGAACTAGTCACGTCTTAAAGAGGAGTTCCAAAAAGAAATTGAAGGATATGAAGAGAAATTGAGAACATAGTAAGATGAGTATGAAAGAAGAGAACAAGAGTTGATATCACAATTATGAGATTCATAAGAGAAATAAAAGAGGGGCATGGAACTTAGCTCATTACCATGTGAACAACCAAGTGGCATGACAAAAAGGATCTCGTAGTTAGTCGTCTAAGTGGAAGAGGATCAAAACATTATTATGAGATTTCATGATCATTTCAATTAATAACATGACCAATAAAAAGAAAAATGGGAGGGATCTATCACAAAAAGAAAAATCCAAGTACCATGGTCATCCCCTCCTCATTCCATGGATGTGGACAAAGTGACCCGAGAAGAAGAACTGCAAGGAGAGAAACAACCTTATTTTCTAGTGGAAATAGGGACAAGGATAAATAAAACATTTGAGAACCTAAAAATGTGGGATCAAGAGGTATGGATGAAGTGTATCTTCAAATTTGAGAAGGAGAAGGAGTTTCTTACAAGAGATATTGTAGAAACATTAATGGCTACAAAGTTAATTAATCTATGACAATCCTATTACACCTCCATACCCTGTCTGAAAAGAGCAAGTTCAATTATACCTCACTCATCGAATTGCAAAAAGACAATATTTTAACTTGATGAATGTTGATATATATTTTGGTAGTGATGTGTGTAAACACACTTAGGATTGACGAGGCACATTTTTCCCTATGTAGGAGGTCTTGTTCCCCTAGCTCATATATATATATATATATAACCCTAGTGGGTCACTCATCTTTGTACATTCATTTGGTAATGCATTCACTATTATGTTGTGCTCCAAGCTTCTTCCTCTTACTTGTGTTTTTTGTGTGCTATCATAGACCTCCAACTCTAAAAATTGGTATCGAAGCAAGTCCTTGCTTCATTTAGGGTGTCATTGATAGCTCTCCAGACACAATCTCACAAATCGCACAAAAACTGGTGAGCATACTCGGGGCAATTAGGAGTTCAAAATAGTTTTGATGTGTTGCATTGAAATTTTGATTTGAGCTTGTTTCAACCTATGAATGCTCTCTCTCTCTCTCTCTCTCTCTCTCTCTCTCTCTCTCTCTCTCTCTCTCTCTCTCTCTCTCTCTCTCTCTCTCTCTCTCTCTCTCTCTCTCTCTCTCTCTCTCTCTCTCTCTCTCTCTCTCTCTCTCTCTCTCTCTCTCTCTCTCTCTCTCTCTCTCTCTCTCTCTCTCTCTCTCTCTCTCTCTCTCTCTCTCTCTCTCTCTCTCTCTCTCTCTCTACTTTGTCCCTATATTGATTGTGGGCTTTAAGGTGTTTGTGAATACTTGGCATGATATGTGAAAAATATATACAGGTACCTTCTAAACAATACTTTGTGTGCTAACAGAATACCTACCTAGCATATACCCCTTATGTAAAGTTATGAGGGGATTGTTAGAAAATCGACCTTCCACAAGGGGAGTTGCACATATTTCAAAAAATTTCTAAATATGACAAAGTCAAAGATGGTCAAAAGTTGGCCAATAAGTGGTTAAAAATGGTCAAAAATAAGTAGAACCGTTTATAATAGATTTGGAAAGTCAAACAAGTCATTTTTGAAGTGACAGTTGTCAACATCAAGTTAACTTGATCCAAGGGTCAACATTAAAATTAATCATTAATACAAAAATTATTTTAAAAAACTTGAAAAAGTAAGTTTTGCTTATTTCAACAAAAATTACTAAAATCATTTTTTTGTGCTTTTGAGCAGCTTTTTCGTGGCTCTTTTCGCTTGGGATCATAAAGCTACATGAAGACCACCTAGCTAGCCTATTTTTGTATCTTTGTACCATAGCTTCTAGGCTCTATCATAGTTGGAGTTCTTGAAAGCTTCCTATAAATTTTTACTTCTAATATAGGGTTATTTTTGTAGAGCATTTAGCTCTTGTGCCATATCTTCTTCTCCATAGTCTCTATTTTGTCTCCCTCTCTCTCTCTACTCTGTCTCTATAATGATTGTGGGCTTCAAGGACCAAAAAATTGGAATATAAATAGCTCATTTCATGTGAGTCTTTTAAAACCATTCAAAAAACTCTCACGACTCTTAAACTTATCTTAGTACCTAAGATTAATCATGGATTATGATGTAAATACAACATCTTATGTATTAAAATCCTAGATATTTAGTGAATCACAACAATAACTCAATGGAAGAATCTTGATGGATGCCAAAAACATCTTTTTACACCACATTATGATCAATTCATTGTTGATTGTTGCTTATCATCCGCAAACACATTAAATTCTTTTTTTGCAAAATGCAATGTCTAAATTCCATGCATGCGTTTCATTTATCACATAAGACATGCTTATTATTATTAAGTGGCATGACATGTGACAGGTCGTCCATGTCTAATTTCTTTTTTCAACCAAGGATGGCTGGTTTCCAACTACATAACATGTTACCATTGGGACAAGTTCAGCCTAGTGCATGGAGAAGTATTGTATCCAATATTGTGTAAGCTTTTCGTGTCTATCTCTGTGCTTTATTAATTTTTCTATACAATTTAGGGCTCAGCATTTTTGCATGTATCCATGTGAATCGTCATTATTCGATGTGTAGACATCTACACACGGCAGCAATCGTGTAGCATAAATTCAGTTCTCTCCTTTTAACTTCTTGTAGGCAAGTAAAATCTGGATTTATCCTCCATATCCTTGAAAAATGTCTAAGTGTTAAGCTTTAGTTTACCCAAAAGGTCTCCAACATTCAACGTTATATTTTGTTTCGTTCATGCCACCAACTCCCTAGCTATTGCTTTTTCTTTGGGTTTCCCCTAGTTATATGCCTTCATGAGGTTAAGGGTTTGAAGAGGTTTTTGTTTCTTTGCCCAAAGTCTTTGGCATTTCCATATAATCTTCCTTGTATTCTTCCCACTAAAAGACACAAGTAATACAACTTTTGTGTCCTACTCGTGTGTGTTTCTTGTAACGTGATTTTCATGAATTAACCCACTATTTTCCCTTTACTTGGACCAAACGGTCGACTTAATCAAAAGAGATTGAAATCTCACTCCTTGACTCCATCTTATCATCCATCTTATCATGTCTTCAAAGCTCTTTTGTTTCGTAGCCCTAAAGCTACCACTTTCAACCAGTCTTATCCTTGATTTTGTATGTCACTGTGATCTCTCTTTTGGATTATCTCCTATACTATCCTTCTCTCAAAGTTTCTCGATATCTTTAAGTTTGGTGCCTTCCAACCAACCTACTACATCACGCTCTCTCCCTCAATCCTTATTTACCAAAATTCGTGATCTTCTTTCTATTATCTTGCCTTCTCCAAGCCGGAAAAATTTAATGAAACGGCCCACTTTACTACAACGAATAATTCAGATTGTTCTTTGATACATGTCTTTGACAGATCTCTAGAATTATGGATATTAACCAACCCCCAGAGCTCCATGGCAAATTGATGCCACCAAGAATCCTTGCTAAAGACTTCATTCAAGATCAGTACGTAGTTGTTTAGAGAACTCTGCAAGTGACATCTATAATACTTGTGGAGGAAAATTTCTCTTCAACTATTGATACGTCATGACATTCTTCCATACCTGTTCTCACCAAAAAACGGTAACATTGTGGACTTAAAAACTGAGTCAATCGGATTCTTTTCAAGCCCCTTAGGATGATCCTTCGTTGTTGAAGCTATGAGCCTCCGAGTCTAGGAGAAAAGAGGAGCCTCATATCGTACAACTTTGAAATAATACTTTTTTGGTCCTTCAAAACTTTCACTTTATTTATTATTTTTTTATTCTATTTCCGCTTTCAATCTCTAATGATAATGCACCAAAGACGCTACTTGTTCCTCGGTTGGATCACTCTGGAGTCTGAACCAGGCTTATTGTGCGTTGCAAAAGGAAAGAATTAGAAGCCACCTCACAGTACAACCTAGAAGAAGCTCGGCTGCAAGACTTTCTACTCCTAGAAGAAGTCCAGCAGGCGTGGTTTAGCGGATGTGCCTTGTACTCTTAGACAGATGGCCAGGGTTCAAGTCCCACCCGGGGCTGGATGCCTCAGAGTTCCCCAAGATGGGTGCCTCTACCTTACGAGGTTACTAGGTTGGGTGTGTGTCTTTCCAAATTGATAGTACTCTCAAAAAAAAAAAGACTTGAATTGACAAATGACCAGACTTACGATGCAGGGTAAAGAGAACACGATGCAAGGAAGCATTAAGTATCATAATGCGGCCAAGACATTATCAACTAGGCAGAATCGTAAGTTTCTTGACGCCAAGATGCTTAGACGAGTGTATGTAACTACCAGAGTAACGACCTAAAAATAAGTGAAGATCCAAAGATGTTCCAATATACAACCCCAAAAAAAAAAAAAAAAGGGAGCAGACGCTAAACCGCCATGCAAAGACTCTCTGCACCTTCCTCATTATTGGCAGCAGATCATTAAGCTAAGATGGAAGCCCCAACGTAAACAGCGGACCACAAGCACAGAAAAATTATTTCCTTTTCATCTATCTTTCATCTAAAATAAAATGACATGTCCAATGATTTCGCTTCTGTCGATACTTTGAAGGAAAACGTTTTGTAGATCGATCATCGACACGCATCCCGGTTAAAAAGACCAGGGAAAAGCTTGAAAATGGAAGGAAAACGCCAAATGATACAATGTGAGACAAAAACAAGAGAGAACAAGTCGTGTTCCAACTTCAAGCTTCAAAAGCCAGAAAAGCCTTCGTATATTTTAAAGCAAGACATGTAACGGCAATCACAGTCGGCAAAAGAAAATGGATGCGCAGACAATTGATGAAAAACCAGTAGTTAGAAGGGAGGGCCGAGAAAACGTCAGGCAACCCGATACAATAGAAGTCACAGTGACGCGTCAACCCTTAAGAAAAAGAGTTCAACGTATTACACTGCCGATTCTAGAGTTCACATTGTACTCTACCTGGCGAGAGTCGCGAGGATCAGTACATTTTCTGAAAGAGGACGAAGGACAGGTGACCCAACAGTTCTACCGGAGAAGCTTCTAACGTCATATCCCATACATGTACAAAAAGTAAACGTAAGGAAAGGAAACGTCAATATAGCGCGTGAGAAAGAATGATCGAGGGATTCATCTTTCCAAACTGTAATCACAACCAGCAGAGGCAGTTGCTCTTGACGATCTAAAAATCGTTTTATTTTATTATCTTGATTGTACACTAGTAAATGATGCTTAAAAGGTGGAAGGCACATTACAATTCGGTCCATAAATTCCGACTGAAATCCACAAAGCGAGAGCTGCCGGTTAGCAAAAATTTGGCCGCATTCCATTTGCGTATGATAGAGATGAATGCTGATGTACAAGATTGCAAACAAGAACCCTGAAAGACTTGTACGGTCATTCCCATAGCTGCTTACGAGAGAGATCGATCATTCCACTCTTTTACTGTAAGAAAACCTTCCGGAGCTCTCCGGCATTGCGAGTTAACATTAGAGTACATTCAGACATGGAGTTCTCTGATTATGTTCAAAGCCTCCTATACTTTAGCGTGCAAGCGCGGTTTCGCACATGCTGTTCATCTAATAAAACCATAAGCCCAGCTACAGCCTGAAGTGACCTCTTCGTGCTTTTAGCTCTGAAAACCCTTCAGCTGTGTTCCAAAAGCTCCGTTCCGTCTCTTTATTTCACCGACTGCACTGAAGGTCATCTCTTCCAGCTGATGAAATCAGTAACAATAAATTTAAATGTTAGTCGATGTGGCAAGTCCCTAAACATAGGTTTGTTGTGAAGGTTTTGCAATCATCTTCGTAAGTGCTTCACGTTTTCAAACTCGAGCTCAGTCGTGACTTTTACTTCCATTATGTTTCTCGTAGACAGAGATCAAAGGCGTCGTGGGCACAGATGGAACTGACTGCAAAATGAATTTCCGGCTGTTTCTTATGCCAGGAGACTGCAAACCTCGATATGGCCCCTCACGCAGAGCATGATGATGAGGGGGAGAAACCCTTTTGTGCTTTGGAGAGCTGGAACTTAGAAGGCACGCTGGTAAACATTCAGGATCTGATTCCTTTAAAATATCGGCTGTACCATCATCTTCCATAAGCTGATGCGTATAAGCATTGGAGTTTCCATGAGCGAATTTGTTATCCATGTCACAAACAGCGGCACAAGGCGTCTGAGTCTGAGGGCTAGCTTCTGTGTTTGCTGGGGTTAAACATTGGGAAGAATGCTGCTGAGACATAGGACTTGTGAGGCGGCTTAGTCTAGCACTTTGCCTCAAGGAACAGTTACCTGTACTGGAGATGTCGTTACAAGGTTGCTCTTCAACAGAAGGAGACAAATCAGCCCTGTCAAGAACAGATGTAGATGTCGGCGTTGGTCTAAGAGGTGCTTGAAGTCCAGGTGTCAAGGTGCATATGTCATCTAATCCATCCCAGCGTGGTGAAAACTGACCGATCCTCAATATTCTGGGAGTTGAGACTGGAGAAGTCGACGACTTCGGCAATGGAACTCCAGAAGAACCCGTCGGAGGGCTGTTTTGTGTCCCCTTGCATGACCTTAGAAGCCTAGACGGCGATCTTGATAGGAGTGAAGGTGACTGGCAAGGCTTCGTTGTAGACATTGATAATGCTGGAGAGCGAAGTGCCTCTAAGGCACCACGCTTCTTGATTGACAAGCTTGACTTGTTAACGAACCTATTTTGACTGCAAAAGAGATAAATTAAGTCTTTCATCCATCAGTCGTTAACTAAAACGATCAGCTCAAGCCAATCAATCAATGCAGTGAGTAAATGCATTTGCAAAAGAAATTCTACTAAGTATACGGCTTAGACACTGTTAGAAGTGTAAAAAAAAGGTTTAATAAATGCATCAAACAATAGTGAAAGAACGAGTAAAGAAAAAATTTACCTTCCATGCTGGAATGCAGGGGTTATGGGAGATAGATCAAGGCCTTGGTTTTGTGATCCATGAATAAGCTCTACACAATGTTCAGATTTCCCAGCGTGTTCATCTTTGACTTCTTTACTCACCAGAGACTCCATTGAATATTCATTATTTTCAAAATCTTGAGAACCTGCAAAAGATCCTTAAAACAAGGAAAAATCACGTAGCAAGTTATTTCATGAGATTATCTAGGTACTTTGCATGCACAAAGAATATTAAACAGTTTTACTTAGGTGAAATGTTGCAAAACCAGTCCTAATACCTTCTTTCCTTCCGTGTACATTCTTGCAATTTTCACATCGACAGCCCTCTGAACAGCCAACCCCTGCCTGATGAACGAGAGAGTCCAATACTAAGATAAAGCACATTTACTACATAATTCTGCAAGTAATCAAGTTTTGTACGAGGAAACCTGAAAGCACTCGCAATATTTCTTAAGGCAATGTGATTTCTTGCAATTGCATCCTCTCTTGTGTCGTGCAGAAGCAGGAGTATCACGAGACTCATCCTGTCAAATAAAAGAAATAATCGCAGTTATAGCCATTCATAATCAAAAAGATATCTGACAATTGGCCTTTGATGAGAATGCTACACACACCTTCTTGGAAGGTGATAACTCCGCCGCTCTAATTATTTTTGGAGCAAATGCAAGTGGATTTCGAGATTCAATTTGCTGTCTTGTGTCCATCACGGTTTCTTCAAACTCTGGCTTGTTGAAGCAGCCTTGACATGTACAAGAATCAACACAGTAGACCCCAGCAGCAAAACATTCACAGTAGCTGTGCATATATAACCAGTCTACATGTTAATTGACAGTAATCAAAAAACAAAGGCAAGCTGAAGGGAAGGTTGAAGTACTGACAGCTTTAGACATTTGGACTTTTTGCAGTTGCATCTCTTGCAACCATCTCCAGATTTTTCGCCTACTGAAGAGCTCCGTCTACAGAAGACGTTAATATACATCAAGAACCTTGACTTCATCACAAAACGCTCTTTCACTTACCATCTCAAGACTTCAGCATAAAAATCATATGTACCTTTTCTTCTTTGGACTGTAAGGACTCTGATTATTGTCCTCCACCCCTTCCATTTCCACCTGATAATGTGCATCTTGTAGAAACATTCTTTTCCTGCCAAGTGGACTAGGTCTTTTATTCAAGCCATTTGAAGGTGTCACATCTTGCACTTGCTGTTTTATTGCTGAAGGCCCCGGATGAACACAAACTGCTGACTTAGAAGATTCTCTATCCTGATCCAAACATTCTGATATTGCCTCACAATCATTCAGTCTTGTTTCCAAAGAAGATACAGGGAAGCTCTGCCTTGATTCAGTCGGTGCACCAGCATATAAATGCTTGCCTGGATTCAAAGGAAGTAGCTTTTGTGGGGTCTCAGCTTGGCCCCCCTGAATTTTAGAGGAAACCAATCCCCCAGCAGTAATGCTTCCAGACCTCACTGAGGTGATTGACCTAACAGCACCATCAATTTCTCTTACCTTTGTACAGGTCATGCTGCTTGTGAGACTGTTCAGGTGCAACCCTATACCTGATGGCCTACAAGTGGCAACAGGAGACGACTTCAAGCAAGAACTATTTTCAGCATCCTTTATCAGTGAGTTGCGAGAGAACTTTATGTTCACAGTTGTACGAGCCATGTTGATATTTCCTGTTACATCGTTCCATGAATGATCATCAGAAGAGATATCAATCCTCCCCATTGAATCCCTGTTCACACCACTAAGGGTAGCTGAAACACGCTTTTTGAGAACCAAAAGAGCTTTGTTTGTTCCTCCCCCTGAAGCAGCCTGCCTACTTGGAGATTCCAGTGATAATGTGCTAGGTTCAATCTGCAGCTCGCCTTCAGGATCCTTAAAGTCCAAACAGCGCCGCCGAATAACTCGCTGATGTGGACTGGAAGTCTAAACAACACTCCAGATAATCAATAAATGCTTCAGAAAATTGTAGTGGACATATTTAGGCAAGGGACAAAGCCCATGGCAACAAAACAATATTAGTACTTTCATTCGCTGATTGTGTACAAGAACATTGAGCAAATGATAGCCAAAGATTCCGCTGCAAAAGTTGTAAAAGCAGATCATAGATAGCATCATAAGTTCGGCAGTCAAGCATCCCAGACTCATGAAAATTTTGGATATCCTGATGTTGGATCCTTGGTTGGCCTGAGCCTGGCAGTTCCGATTCCACATTCCTAGTAGAGCCCTAGTATTCAATATCCAGCAGAAATGCCTACTCCACTAGCTTCCTTTGTTTGCAAGCAACATGGCCCATATTTTTTCAAGTAAGAATGTTTAGCTTAACTCGAACAGACTAAAGAAGAGAAGCTGTAATATTGAACAGGATGAAATACCTATCTAGCCTCATGTATAAGAAAAACAGAAACTGGCCTAAAATGTAGTAAAAGTAAACTCCTCTCCCTCAAGAATGCAGAGGGAAACAGGAAGAGTAATGGACAGAATCAGTTGGCTTCACATGGGTAGAGATAGCCCATAACAGGCATTATCACCTTGTAGACAGCAACTCGACTCCCATCAGCATCTGGTTTGGGTTCAAGATTATTCTCTGGTAGATTTGGATCTGTTACTCCTTCACTTTGCAAATTGTTGGCAGACAAGGCACAAATCCCCTGCTCTTCTACTATATCCCTGAGCGAGGCTATGTACCCTTCAACTTGTTCAGCTGACAATTCAATGCTGTGCCATTGATCAACAGGAGAATCCTCCTGATGTTCATCCACATCCTCTGTCATTAGGAACTCGAGATCACCACTTCCATCAGCTTCTTGGTGAATATCCATCCCGATCCCATTATCTTCCTCTCTGTTTGAGTGAATTTTATTCAAGCCATTCGAACCTCGAGCATCTGGAGTGAATTTGTCATCAGTCGAGACATTCTCCCCTTGTCTTGATATCTGCAAATCATAAAGACGTTTAGAACTAAAACAGTACCCACTAGCATCTATCTCAAGACTTAATTGAGCTTGGATGCACCTCAAGATTTCCATCCTCTGTGTTGAACTCATCCTCTACAGGAACAGCAAGATATTCTTCGAGAAGTTTTGAGGGACTAGTGCAAGGTGATACATAAGACACAGGTTTTTGTACTTTTCTAACACTTCGAACCCGTTGAGCCCTTTGAGATGCATTGACAAATGCATGCTTAACATCCTTGTGGGCGATTTCTGGCACAGATTGAGGTCCATCCGACCTGTTGAGATAAACGTGCCTATATTCATTTCAGTGTATTTCACTGTAATTAAACAGACAGTAGACTATGAAATCACAAATTCCTAAGATATCCCAATTCTTATTTCCAAACCTACAACCTGGGTTAAATTTCTTTTATTATTATAAAAAAAAAAAACATAAAAATAACCTTGATTTCTGTGCACCGGCTCCAGGAGAAACAAAAACAGCAGGAGGTGGGGGAAAACTTATTTCTGAATATGTCTGTGGCACACGTGAAGACTTCACTGGCTTGATAGGAGACAAGCTGCACAAAAAGTTGAAGATAGGTGACCCCTGCATGAAGACAACAATTAGATAATGACCCTAGATTGACATCAAGAAAATGCATGAATGAAACTAGAAATCATTGTTTGATTTCTTCATCACAACTCTCAAGTGCAGGCACAAAATAAAAAATTATCAGAAAATAGTAGATTAATAATTCTAAAGTACTAAACAAACATGAGAAAGCAAAGAGAAGTTTGCAAAGACATCTACCATGGCATTCTTACAAATGGGAAAATATGAGCAAAGATGGAACTTGATAAGTACCATATCAGATTTAGAAGCATAAGAACTACCTTCAAGATCCAACAATTGCAAGTCCGGTAAATGTGAAGTCAAGAAAAGTACTCAACCAGATGCATTTGATTATATCTGTAGAAGATTTACCCATAATGTAGAAGATTTAAACCAAAAGTAACTGTAGAAGTTTTACCCATAATGTAGATATTACTCAAGTCAAGATCTAGCAGAATAAGCATGCATTCAAGAGGTCATATCAAACATTTTGGCACGTTGTAAATATCCACCATTTACTGGGAGCATCCACATCTCACCCAGGAAATGAACGCTGAAAGCCAAGTGCTGGACCAATGAAGAAGCCATTGCCAGCTGTTGACGATGGCATGTCCAGAAAATGGTTTGCACATCATGAAGCGTAATGCAGGATGTCAGAAAAATAGTTCTCTATGAGATGCCTCTTGAGTATAATTACATGATTGGAAGGAATGTCAAGTGTCCACCAACTCCAGCATTTAACCCCACCAATATCAAATCTCTACCTGCTCGTGATCAGCACAGGAGAAGCTTCTACTCTAAATGGATATCTAGCAGACGATAACTGATAATCAGGCCTACTTTTCTCTTGACCGTTTGTGAAGGAACTCCAAGTAGCTACATCTTTCTACTTGAATCCAAATTTACCAAGGACTTTACGATAGCTTTCATTAACATATAATTAGATCTAGAAGAGAGATAAATGTTAAGCAAAGCAAGATTAACACTTTAAAGCGTGCTAGAAACAGAAAGAATACAACTTAGTTTTGGAATGGAAATGCCAAAGCAGACCCCCATTTCACATTAGACAATCAAGACTTATGTAAATGCGCACCAATGATATATGACAACGAAAAAACTGCACATATGGCATTGTGAATTCCGAACCATTTAACATGCAGTATATTGCAATTCACATGTTTTTAATAGTACTATAACAATGTGTTTAACTTGATCCAAGAACAACAGCAGGTGAAAATTCATGTGAGGAGACTATGGATAACCTGAATTTCCCCTTCTGACCCTTGTGAATTTCTGTCAGGAGAGTCCATGGTTACAGATACACTCCAAAAAGCTTAACTTCGATGTATTAGCCACTGCTACAGTATGTCATAATCTCTTTAACCTATTCCAGCTTGAGTTGCATGTTTTGTGGGTCGCAGTGACTACTGAAGCATAGAATTATGCATAACAAGTTTAGTTATGCTGGACGCACACTTTGTCCACAGCCAGTGTGCACTACATTTTTTTGTGTATCTGGAAGAAAAAATATTTTCCCGGTCAGAGCAGTTTTATATCTTGGTCCTCGCAAGTACATTTGAAAGATCCCCTCAGATCGTGTTCAAATGAATAATTCTGCTGTTAATTTCAAGCTTCATGGACCACTACGACGGTGTCCGGCCGATCCACTGCTTTTGCATATGTAGAGCATGTTCGATTTCTTATCCTTCAAAAGCACAGTTTGAGAACTTCTCATAAATCCCTTTAAGAGAACCTCTCCTTCACTGTCAGAAGCAAATCGAATGCTCTTGCAAGTGGGTCATGAATCTTCAATAATTACGAAGTACAACTCCTTCTAAGAATGGCTGAACACTGATCCGTTGGATTCAAGCTCAATGCAGCCCTGCAACGGTGTATCAATGGATGAAGCTTAGGACGAAACAAAAGAAGACACTTTTAAGAAGAATTCACAACCTTTAACTCAGAAATTCTAAATTATGCGGGTACAACAGAATAAGCTAACATAGAATACAAACCGTTAACAATGTAAAATATTCTTATGGACGAAAAATCCACCAACAGCAGAGATCCGGGAAGAACGGAAGCCGCGAAATATTACAGTGAATCTCTCGACTTAGAACCAGACGGAACTTTGGCAATGGTGAGGAGACACGAGGTAAAACAATTCGGCGGAGAACCTGCCTGAGGGTGAGAGTGTATGGATGCGCGTCCCTGTACTTGTGTGGGACGCTAGGCCCCTACTGGTGGTGGTGATGAGGCAGGCGCGTCCACGGGGGAGGGAAAGGGGACCGGCGAGGAATGGAAGGAAAGAGTGGAGCGGGATGAAGATGATGATGGTGATAATGGCCTTTGTGTAGAGCAGAGAAAACGAAGCAAAAATACGCGGGAAGAACCTCCCCTCAAACAGACCAAAACAAAGGCATGTGTCCGAACGTGTGAACGTTCGCTTCCAGAGAGAGACGGAAGCAGTGAAGTTACCACTCCACACGATGCTCAAGAGTGATGGTGTATCCACTAATTGGGAAAATTTGGGGGTGATTTTGGCGACATAGCCCCTTCAATAGCGCCAAATTTATCCACTGGCGGACGGAAGACGTGGTAAGCCATCCAATGTTTCTTACTTCTCAACCTCTCTTCTCCAAGTCATATATGATTGATTCACCATCCCTTTTTTTTTGAGAGAGAGAGAGTACAGTGAATTGGAAACACACTCACACACCCGACCTCCTAAAGTAGAGGCACCCATCTTTGAGGAACTCATAGATATGTCTAGCCAAAATTTGAACTCAGGGCTTCCTCCAAGAGACTCAAGGCATCAAATCACTAGGCTACGCATGACTGACTCATCATCTTTGCCATTTCTAACGAGCCTCGCATAGACTTATAAATCCTTCACATGGGAGAGTGAAGGAGCATGCATTGCACGTCTGCAATGGGAATATTTGAGGGTGATTTTGGCAACATTCCTCCAAGAATGCAAGATTTATCTATTTGGTGAAGGTTAAATATGGGATTAACAATTCAATGTGTTACCCTCTCTTGGTGAAGCTTATGGTCATGCTTCACCATGTCAAACTCATTTTCTAGCACTTAGGTCTCTTTTTGTGAATATTCGGCACATGTAGCTTCTATTTAGACCATTGACACTCCAATGACACCATAGCATCTCTTATGTGCAATCCCTACATCACGAGTGACGCCATCCTTTGAGGATGATATGATCTATATAATTTTGTTGATGATGCAACCCCTAAAAATAAATGACACAAAACACAAAGGTGATTGCACAAAGAAACAATAATCAAACAACCATGGAAAGCCATCTCTCTTGAGAGAAGAGGTGAGGTTTCTCATAGAGAAACAAGATGCACTTCAGAGGAAGGTAGCCGACAATGGAGCTAAATATTGGAGAAGTGTGTCCTATACCTATGCTCATGTGTATAGTTGTTAGATTTATTTAGACCACCATGGTCTATCATTGGTCTACCTACATTTGGACGAGGACCCTTGATGGGTCAAGGACCAGAGCTCAGGGCAGCCAAGGCTCAAACACGAGTCTTTGAAGTTATTCTATCTCCTCATAGTGACCATATGGGGAATGTTTGGACCTTAGAGAAGACTCTAGATGTGCCAAAGGTAAGGGCTATTTAAGGTTGGGAGAAGAGTAGCAAGTAGCTAATTGAGATGTCTCAATTATGTATGATTTACAATGAATTTTTAAAATAGGTAAGATAATATAAATAAAATAAGGCAATAGAAACATTGAAATAAAATAGAGAAGATAATATAAATAAAATAAGGCAGTAGAAACATAGAATTACAAAATTGTATTAGTTTTCATGTACTACAAGATTTTGAGCCTCCCTCATGTAGACTCAAAATATAAGATGATCAATAAATAAGGTGAACCTTTCATTAGTGAAATTACTAAGGATGTCTATGTCTCGTAGTTCAAGTGGTTTGTCTTTGGGCACTTGAGACGAAGGTCCAGAGTTCAATCCTAAGTTGGACATGTAAGGCTTTGGCTAGTTTAAACTAGTTGTTATCCAAGTTATCTTGTCTAACTCCTTCTTTGTGGGATACGAGGGATCCCATGGGTACTATGCCCATTCACTTGTATGGTTGTACTTTCAAAGTTAAAGCCTAGGGGTAGGCACTTGCCAAACCTCCCTCCACAAAAATATGAAAAAGAAACATTCCAATCTTCTCCACAAAACCGTGGTAGTGTCAAATCAGGCCTCCTAGAT
Organism: Ceratopteris richardii; assembly: GCA_020310875.1. NCBI lineage: Eukaryota > Viridiplantae > Streptophyta > Polypodiopsida > Polypodiales > Pteridaceae > Ceratopteris > Ceratopteris richardii. Next base: position 42,116,288 of record CM035442.1, on the reverse strand, counting down.
TCCATTTGGATGGAGCAGCTTGCAGAAAAGCATACCATGTTATGAAGGTAGTTTGGTGCAACAAGCAAGATGGAGTCTCAAAACAAAGTAAAGGTAGAGGAGGAAAAAATCTTGTTGGTACCCATGGACGATGAACTCGTGGAAGCAGTGGCTAGTCCCATTAAGTATGGTAGTCCCAATACATCGAATTAGTGGAATGCAATTCAACCTACTCAACAGGAGAATTGATGATCATCCAGACATGCATGTTAGACTTTTTAGCACACAGTATGATCTGCTCAAAGGGAATCCAAATGATGCAAGGACATGTCAATTATGTTTGACCACTTGGGAGGAGAAATTGTCTGTTGGAAAATAGAGTTTGCCCCAAATCATTTCCTACATATGATGCTCTTAAAAATGCATTTTTACTGTGATTTCGAAAAGCAAAAATGATTGTTCAATTGTTCATTAATTTATAGTATATGATATAGTAACCCAACCAGACGGTGGTAAATTATGCATCATTATTTCGAAGCACATTGCAAAAAATTCCAAAAATTGAGAGACCCCCTGAAGATGTGGTATGATGTTGGTTCATGGATGGATTAAATTCATTATTAAAGGAAAAAATATGTTTGTTTGCATTAGATGGAACCAAATCCGTGGACCAGATAATTGGCGCAACGGAACAACTAGAATGCAATCTAAAAGCTGCAAACTCAGCTTGGCAGCGCTCCCTAGACATTGTAAATGTGGTAACTTCAAACCCTTTGTCTGTAAGTGATCCCTATAGCCAAATGTTATGTACTAAATGTAGGAATCTGGGGCATGTAGTGACAAGTTGTGCCTTGAACCAAATGCATTGTGCAATATGCAATATGATGAATCATAATATGGATCAGTGTAGATATAATACTAGGAACTAGTCAGTATCAACTAATTATATGCAACTAGAACCTAGAACAAATGGGCAATGGTATTCCACCTATGCTATACATTATTTCAGATAAATGATTATGGTAATTCACGAATTATACCATCCTCAAGTTTCCTAGGCAATCGAAGGCACAATAAGCCAAACTATTCAGGCTATGGTCGAGGACGTCAAGCCTTCAATCATTATCAAAGAGAGGATGCAGAGTATGCAAAGGAACGTAAAGGTTCTCAGTGTCAATTTTGTCTTGAATTTGGTCATATTTGTGTTGATTGTCCTCATGCCCAAGAATACGATCGATGAAAGCAAGAAGCAAGACTTAAAGCATTGATGACTAATATGGTGACCCTTACTTTTGAAGAACCAACAACTATGATAGTCAGTCACTCAGGAAAAGATCCAAATGTCAATGATTATATGGTAATTCCCAAAGTAATTATACATCATAGACATTCCTCGAACCGAGGTCAAGTAGGCAGCTTCAAAATATGTTGATATATTTAGGTTGTGATGTGTGTGAACACTCTAGGACCACCGAGGTACTTTTTTCCCTCTTTAAAAGGGTTTTTTCCCTCGGCTTGTATATACGCTTATTGCCCTAATGGGCTACGTATCTTTGTACATTCTAGTGGTAATATATTTAGTATTGTGTGTTGTGCTCCAAGCTTCTTCTTCTTCCTTGCGTTGTTCGCGTGCTTCCGCAGATGTCTAACTCCAACAATTAGTATCAGAGCAAGTCGCCGCTTCATCTAGGGTGTCGTCGACACCTCTTCAGTTGCAGTCTCAGAATCGCACGAATTTTGGCCTCCAAGCACACTTTCAATAGCGCTTGTGCACGCTATTTCATCTTTTTGTGCCAAAGGCATATACCAGTTTCGATTAGTAGAATTCGTTTGGGCAGTTCTATTCAACTTTTTGAGATACAGTCAATTTTCTATATCAAGGTATTTTAGTCACCGGCCATGGCTGAAAGCAGTGATGTATTTCGTATGTTGGCTATTGAGGATAATTTGGATGGTACCAACTACCCATTGTGGGTTTATATGATGCGACATGTATTGGTTGCAAAAGAAATGTGGAACATTGTGCAAGGTGTTGAAAAACGTCCTATCACACCTGCAACTGTTACAACTGTAGGTACTGAAGTTGATGTAGAAGGTGTCGAAGATGATGATATTCTACATATTCTTGTTCGTGCTTCGGTTTCTGCTCCACCTACTATAGAGCAAATTTGTTGGGATGGCAAAGATGCCCAGACACATGCATTGATAGCTTTGTCTGTCAAACGTGCCATTATTCCTCACATTCGCTCTTGTAGAACAGCTAAGGATGCTTGGGATACACTTACCGCATTGTACCAAGCTAGGAATGAGGCTTGTATTGCTTACCTCCAAAAACAATTGGAGAGTGAGCACATGAATGAAGGTGATTCTATGGATAGTTTTCTAACAAAGATCAAAGACTTGACGGAACAGTTGATTTCTACTGATGAAGTTATACCAGATAGCTCACTTGCGCAGATTGTTCCGAATGGTCTTCCTGATTCATATCAGAGTTTTTCTTCTACTCTTCAGTTGATGATGAAAGCCAATCCAAATGCCTTGTCATTTGAGGAGTTAGTCTCTGTTCTATTGCAGGAAGATCAGTCCAGGCAGAATAGGTCCATTATGCGAGTTACAGATCAAGCTTTCCTGGATAGTTAGAAGGGCAAAGGAAAATGGAGCTCTTCAAATAGTAAGCAGAAATCTGCTAATTTTGCACAATCGAAGAGGGAAAACAAAGATGAAAAGAAATCAGAAAAGCAAAAATTGTTTTGCAAGTACTATAAAGGAAATGATTATATCATAAAGAACTATCCAAAACTGGCTACTCAAGAGTCAAAGAAGAAAGAGGATGGAATGGTTGTTGCAAAGGCCTCTACACCAAAAACACAGTCTGCTAATCTTGTGAAGAAAGAAGAATGGGCATTCACTACTATTTGCAGTTTTGACCCATCTTCTCATGAGCAGTGCATGTCTGCAGTAGACTCAGATGTTTGGTACTTTGACAGTGGGGCGACCAAACATATTACCTCGCAACACAGTTTCTTCTCTTCACTCAAGCCTGCCCCTACAAGGAATACTATTACATGCGCCAACAACTCCTCTTATCCTGTTATGGGAGTTGGTAAGATCATTTTGACTACTACTGTTATGCTTTGTTTGTGCCAGGGATCAAGAAAAATCTCTTATCAGTTTCTACATTAGCCAAGATTAGCTTGGTTGTGAAATTTATTGATGACAGATGTACAGTTCATGATCTGTCAAATGGCAATGTGATTATTGCTTTTGACATTTTATGTCATGGGATGTATAAGCTCATAGACTATGAAAGATCTGTAAATGATTCGGCATGTGCAGTACATGATTCTCAAGCTATGTCAGATGCAAAGCTTTGGCATGCATGCTTTGATCATCTGAATTTTGCTAGTTTGCTACGCCTATATAAATTTGAAATGGTGTCCTCTTTGCCCAAACTTGAGGCACCCGAAAAACATGTTTGTGCGGGCTGTATTTTGGGCAAAATGCAATGTTCCTCCTTTCCAAAAGATGGTTCAGTTCGGGCTACTCAGAAATTGCAGCTTGTACATAGTGATGTTTATGGTCCTATGCAGACACCTTCTTTTGGGAATTATATTTACTTACGTGACTTTCATCGATGATTTTTCCAAGCATGCATGGATATATCCATTGAAGGCAAAGTCCGAAGTGTTTATGTGCTTCAAACAGTTTTTGTCCTTGGCATGTCATGCAAGATTCTAAAGTCTCAAGTCATTACTAGAAATTGATGTTGTCTATCCATGATTTTAATGGTGATGAGGAACAAATGTTTGCTCATTGGGCTATCATCCCGAAACCAGTGTCTGCAAGCCTTAGTAGTTGATTCTAGAGGAAACTCCAGTATTTCAGCATCCTGAATGGCTTTTCAATCAAAGGATGCCTCCTGTGTAGCTTTGGAGTTAGAGGAAGCCATCTGCATTTGAATGATTCAAATGATTAGTATCAATCTTGGAAGTGATTTGTTTTGATGTTGTGATTGTTCACTCTGTGTGTTGTGCCCCCACTCACAGAGTGTACAAGGAACATAGTACATGATCTTTTTTATAAAAAATATTTTCTTTGGCTGAAATGAAACAGAAAAAATTAGTGACATAGCCGAGGCAATTTTCTTTTCGTTTAGGTGTTTTCTACTCCCATGGAAGGAAATGTGTGCTCTTAGTGATACAGAGATGCAGCGGTGTCGAATGCATGGCCTTATAATGTGGCCCTATTATGCTTACTTGAGGTGCATTGGACTCAACATGAGTGCAAGAGGAATTTTCTACCTTCATCCATGGTAGCGCCTTTCTCGACTTTGGAATCCACATCTTCCTAGTTTTGGTGCCTTGAATGTCCTTCCGGAATCTCCTTTTGTTTTCTGGAGTTATTTGGTTTCTCCGTATTGTCACTTTCCACTCGTATCGTCGCGTGGTAGGAACTCCTATTTGTTCATTTGGTGGTATTTTCTTCATGTGAGTTCTTTGTCTCCTAGAAGGTTTCCTATATTGACTTCGATCTCCAAGTAGAGTTAATGGTTGCTCCTTGGTGGTCTTGACTACTTTCTTGGGTATCCATATTTGGTTCCTTGAAGGTTGAGTTGCCCTTAGTTTCTTTGGTATCCACACTTGCACCATTTGTGTGGACTACTCTTTGATCGGTTGCTTAGGTTGATGTTGCCTTTGATTGAATTCCCTTTAGTTCTCTTTCACCTGATTTTTGTAGTTGTCTAACTGATCCTTGCGAATCCATATTTGTTGCATTCTTTTTCTCACCAATGGATGAATTGGTGGCAATTCTATGTTTGGTTGTGGGATTCTTTGTCTCTCACTAGTAATAAGAACCTCACTTTGTCCCTCAGGTTGGTTAGATTGAGCTGAAGGACTTAGTTGAGGATCATGTGTAAGAAGATCGGGGGTGTTTGGGTTTGGGTCAAAACTGGAAGCTAGTTGATTAGGGCTAGACAATGGTATAGATTCACATGCATGCATGCATTCGCCATCGTTAGCCTTCAAGCTGACCATTTTTAGAGGTTTCTCATCTAGTAGGCTAAATATTTCTCTCTATCCAATCTTAGCGGAGAGGTAGCCTAAGGCTAACTAGATTGTCACCTTGAATTCATATATCCAGTCTTGACCTAGCACTGATTCCTCAAACAAGTCCTCATCCTCACACACTAGAAGCTTTTGTTGGATTGAATTATTACCCAAATGCAATGATAGGAAGACTTCTCCTAAACATTCAATGGTGTTTCCTCATATTCCCATCATATATGCCTTAGTTGGGTTAAGTGGTGCATTTAATTGCCGTGCTAATGAAAAGCGCATGCAACTTAATGCTAACCCTGTGTCAATTAATGCATCCACTAAGTGATATTTCTCCTCCAACTATTTTCGGAGGTAAGCAACATGAGCTTCATTCCTAGCCTGGTACAATGTGGTAAGTGTATCCCAAGCATCCTTAGTTGTTCTGCAAGAGCGAATGTGAGGAATAATGGCACGTTTGACAGACAAGGCTATCAATGCATGTGCCTGAGCATCTCTGTCATCCCAACAAATTTGCTCTGTAGTAGGTGCAGTAGAAACTGCAGCACAAATAGGAATCTGCAGAATATCACCATCTTCAACACCTTCTGCATCAACTTCAGTACCTGCAGTTGTAATAGTTGCAGGTGTGATAAGACGTTTTTCAACACCTTGCACAATGTTCCACAGTCCTTTTGCAACCAATACATGTCACATCATATAAGCCCATAATGGGTAGTTGGTACCATCCAACTTATCCTCAACAGCCAACACACGGAATAGATAACTGCTTTCAGCCATGGTCGGTGACTAAAACACCTTGATGCAAGATATTGATTGTATCTCAAAAAGTTGAATAGAACTACCTAGAAGAATTCAGTTAAACATGTAGCAGACTTCGAGACACATAGTAGCGAACTAAAATTGGTATATACCTTTGGGACAAAAAGATGAAATAGCCTACATAGGCACTACGATAGTGCATTTGGAGGTCGAAACGAGCTCAGATCACGATTTTGGTGCCACGAAGGGAAGTAGTTTTGATCTTTGAAACACCCTAAGTATGCTCACCAAAATTCGTGCGATTCTAAGACTGCAACTGAAGAGGTGTCGACGACACCCTAGATGAAGTGGCGACCTGCTCTGATACCAATTGTTGGAGTTTGATGTCTATGGAAGCACGCAAACAACACAAGGAGGAAGAAGAAGCTTAGAGCACAATACACAATACTCAATGAATTACCACTAGAATGTACAAAAAAAAGTAGCCAGTTAGGGCAATAGGTATATACAAGCTAGGGGAAAAAAACCCCCTAAAGAAGGAAAAAAGTGCCCTGGTGGTCCTAGAGTGTTCACACACATCACTATCTAAATATATCAACACTTTTCAAACTTTGTAGTTGGAATAAATTCTTATGATTGACATTTTTCTTTATGTTTGTGTGGATAACTTTCCTCATCTAGAGTTACACTTGACGCTTGTTAGTGATAAGGAACTTCAATCACACAGAGACCTGCATTACCATTGGGTAACATTTCTTTTAATGAAAACAAGGAAGGAGGTTAGTATACATGGAATATAATACATGCATACAATGGTGCCCCATGTGCATGGTATTTGCAATTGTGTCTATGCATAGATGTGTAGTGGAGCCCTATAATTTGTGCTTACTTTTGAAGTTCATAACTTGAATAGTGCAAATGATAGTTTTGTGAGATTTGCACATGGTTTTTACACATCGAGGCTTCCTTTTGGAGCTACCTTACATGAAGAATTTTGTAAGATTTGTATGACAGTATCTATTAGATCTTGAAATGACTCAATCACTAGGTGATCTAGTGGTAGCTATTCAATCTTCTTCGTATAGATCCATTTTTTGATAGTGCTCTACTTTTTATGGGTTGATATATTCTTCTTTGTCTCTTGGTGATTCTTTTTCTTGGGTATCCATTACTGCTAGCTTTTTGGCTCTATTAGAGCCACTAGTGTCTTTGGCTTCCATACCCACTTCAATGTTGTTTTCTTAGTTGATTGTTCCTATAGGTGAAGGGAGTTGTTGATTGTTTATGTGCTTTACCTCATTGGCAAGCTTCACACTTGTATGTCATATGTTGACCTTGAATATTGGGTAGAACTAGCACTGAACCATTATGCCATATCCTTTATGGATCTCTCATTGAAATGTCCTAGTCTTTAATGCCATAGGTCCAATTCGGTCATCTTTTGACCTCCATAAGTAAACAAGGCATGTCCAACATTACCTTGTACCTTGAGAGTAAAGAGTCTACCTTCTTTTTTTACTTGTATCAATATTCTTATATCCTTGATTTGGATCTTCAACATAAAATCTATCATTAGTGAACCTGATTTCATAACCTTTCTCAACAATTTGCCCTATACTTATCAAATTCTTTGGAACTGTAGGAACATAAAGTACCTTACTCAGAAGTGTACCTCCATTCTTTGTCTTCACTGGTCCAATGTTTTGTACTTTGTGTTTATTGTTGTCACCTGTTTGTATTGTATGTCCATTGACCCTTTCTTCCATGTCAATCATCAAGGCAATGTTACCACTAAGATTATTGCTATCAATATAGAACATTCTTTGATCTTCATTTGGTGCTTCATGTGTAACACTCATAATCAAAGTTGAATCCTCTATTTGATATGATGCATAATTGTAGTAGGTGTTGTTGTAGGACTAATTTTGGAAATTTCTTCCACCTCCTCTACCATAAGAGTTCCTACCACCTCTACCTCTATAATTACCTCTTTGATTTCTTCCTCTTACCTCTTTGATTGTAGTTTTGATTGTAATTGCCATTGTTCTAATTATTATGCCAACACTCATTGGCCAAATGCTTTTTTTTGCCACAAATCCAACAAGCTCTACCATTGCCTTTGTTCTTTCCACTTCTTCCTCTACTTCTGCTATTTCCTTTACCTCTAATGAAGTTGGCTTGATTCGAAGTACCTTCTTATTCACTTGATTGTTGTTTTCCTTTAGCATTCTTCTTCTTGTCCTTTGAGTACATGGCTTGTCTTGCACTTTTCTCGTTCTCACCTTTAATGTCTTGTTCAAATGTTAGCATATGTCCTAAAAATTGATTTAAATCTGGAGTGAAATGATCTAATGACAATTCAGTTGATAATATGAAAGGTTTCCACCTTTCATCTCCTCTTAGCCCTATAAGGATTTGTCTTACCAACTTAAACTCTTCAATGTCTTCATCAACTGCACCCAAGCTATTTGCAATGTCTTTTTACATAATCAGAAACTGATTATCAAGCTTTCTTCTTGAAGGTTGTCAAATCTACCCATAATGAGGCCTTCCTTGACTTGGTTGTATTCTGGAAATGTTCCTCCAAAGCATTCCAAATATGAGTTGCACTTTCTAGCCCTCTAATGTGTGGTAATAGATAATCATTTATTGCCATGTAGAGGATGCTCCTTGCTTGAGCATCCTTCTTTATCCAAACTTTTAAATCTGCAAGTTCTTCCCTACTTGGAAGACTCAAATCTTTAAACTCTGGCTTTTCTTCTTCTTCTGTGACATATCCCATCAAATCTTTGCCCATAAGATGAGCTTCCATTCTCATAGACCATGCTGGATAGTTTTCTCTATCAAGCTTCTCTATTTGGATGCTTTCTCCCATCCTTCTGTTGTCTTTGTTATAGAATACATCTTTTAGCAGTTAGAACTATACCTTTTGAGTCAAATCTTTACATATTTTGATCCTTTTGGATGCCTCTTAAGTCACTCTAAAGTTCTTTTGCAAAAATTTAGCCTTCCACTCCTTTCTTCAACTTCAATTTGAAAGTCTCCAATAGTCGGGACTTTCTTCTTCAATCTTTTGGCTTGATCTTCTTCTCTAGCTCTAATACTAGTGATGGAGACTTCCAAATATCCAATGTCAAGTCTACCTTGACTTCTAAACACTTCTATGACAAGTATAGACAAGACTTTAACCAAATACTTCAAAAATTTTCAAGTCCAAGACTGAAACGTACTTCCTTCTTTAGATTTTGAACTCATGTCTTCTTTAACAGTTTGCCTAAAGTTTCAACTTCAATACCTGCAAATGTCATGGATTATGACTCTCCAAATTATACAAGAGCCTTTATATGATCCTTGCACATCCTTCAAAAACAATAAGCCTTTGATTCAATTGATTAATTCACTGATTAATCACTAAAATAAAAAATATGTCTAAAACTAATGTTTAGAAATGGCGATTTTGACATAGGCGACTTTGAACACTGATTTCTCACAATCGGATCCGTTTTGCAAAATGATTTTGACCATAGCTTCCTTACCTCTCAACTTAGATTTTGAATGCTTAAACATAAAAAACTTTACACCAACCACTGGGATCGAAGCAAAACATTGATCAATGAGATGCACCATTTTTTAGTCTACACTTAAGAAGCTTGACATATGAATGTTCCTATGAATCATTCACACACTAGAAGAGGAATTAGATCATGAAACTTTGATCATATCTATATTATCTCGTGAGTTAGATCTATGTACAAGGATTTCTGATCCACGTGATCATCCTGAGAGAAATGTGTATGAGAATGGCATCTAAGACTACAATTTTCCTTTGACACTTTCCTTCTTCTAAGATAAAAACTCTCTCTCTCTCTCTAATGTCACATTTAACTTATATATCCACAAATTCATAAGTGGATCATGACTATTACATTGATATTCACTTGATTTATTAGTAATCTAACTATAATATACTAATTAGGATCCTCACAAAGTGAATACATGCTCAATCATATCTCACATCCTCTATCCATTCCTTTCTTCATTCTAATTGATCTTTGTGTGCATCAATCTTTCCTAAGTTCCTATCCATGCTCTCATAAGCATCAGTTTGGATCTACACCAACCATAATAACGTGGTGCAAGTTTAACCTTAGGATGTTGTGAAATATTTTTCAAAAGTCTTTTAATTATTCGTAACCATATCAAGTCATTTTCATTAAATTGTTTAGCTACTCGTTTCTTATTAACATTACACATGTAACGTACTTTACTCTTCTTCACGTGCTCATGAATGTCATGAAGGGTAGAAATATGATCTTGTGCAAAAGAATCAACCATAGGAATATCAGTTTAAGTGAGAGTCATGGAAGTGGGAAGCTTTTTACCATAAACAATTTCATACAATGCACGTCGAGTAGTGGTATGTGTTGTGTTATTATATGCAAATTGTAGTAAAGGAATTTTCTCATCCCAATTACATGGATTATCTAAAGAATAACAATGTAATAAATCTAAAATATTACTATTCATAGCTTCACTTTGCCCATTACTTTTTGGATGAAATGCAGAGCTAAAGTCTATTTTGGAACCTATATTTTGAAATAACACAACCCAAAAGTGATTACAAAAATGAACATCTTAATATGATAGAATAATTTTTGGAAAACCATGATGCAAAAAAATACATTTAATTATAACTTACCATGATGAGGAAAAATACATTTAGTAAATAAATTACCAAAGTCCTCTATAGTATGGGTAGGGTCCATGGCCTTATATAGAACCAAAGCCTATTACTAAACATGTGAAAAGAATTCTAGTAATATTAAAATTGAAATACAAAAGAAAGGTTTTATCTTGGATATATATATATATATATATAAGAAAGAGGTAAAAATTATATTAAATATTAGTTAAAAGGAATAGGCTATCAATATGTGAAAATAGGCTAGTGGATAAAGCATATCTCTTGCAAGTGAGAGGTGGTGGGTTCAAATCCCCTATTGGAACAAGTCCATGGCAAGTCTAAGTGGTGGCTTGAGTCATCAAAATAGATAGAAACTTGAAGGAAAATGTCAAATGCGCTCATTTGTGAACTCACTCTTGTAATTTTTTAGTTTGTAGTTGATGTAAAAGTGAAAGAATCTAAGCGGTTGAGTCCACTTGATGAGTAGGAAGGAGAAATCCATGAATGAATGAGTGAATGAGTTGGAGAATCAATCATTACAAGATTGGAGATTGATTTTAGGTGAGATTCAAATTCAAACTTAGGCTCCAAACATCAATATATATACATGGCTTTTAGGCATGGTTTTTGTACCTCCATTAGCAGGGCTTCATGCCATATCACAGTGTGGTTTCAAGGCACACATATGTATCAGTAATCCGTTGTAATTCACAATCAATATACATTTATTTTCATGATCATTTGTGTCCATATCTTCATGCATATGTGAGTGTATTGTTCACTGCCACACTTATCAGTTTTCAGTCATATTGTAGAGATGATTTCTTTGAGCATGGTGCATCATTTTTAGTGATTCAACTTGCTAAATTTATCTCTCTAAATCTACTACATACTCTCAAAATTTCACTTCATTTGGAGTTCACAACTGTGAGATATGTTTATTTGAAGTCAATTGTGTCTCTGCATCATCTAGCTCCTAAAAAGTCGGGATCACATACTTAACTTGCTAAACTTATTTCTCTTAGTATGGCTACTTATGTTTTATGAAATAACTCCTAATAGGTTGCATTACTTCCTAATTAGATTCCTCTAAAGGATCTCTGGTCAATTTTACTCAAAGAATGCGCACTGAGTGAAATACGAAAGCACTCTTGACCAAAATAGAAAGTTTCTTCATGTTGGCTATCGGTCAAACTAGTATGTTTTGATTCAATCTTTTGAGAGTGATCTTCCGAGGTACATAGGGTGTCTAATACATCATTGGGAATCTAAAAGGGTCCACTTCATGTCTCTAGAGTTTATTTGGCTAGTGTAGTGCAAAGTTTTTGCATCACCACTTCATCTTCTCCAAGTGCAAATCCATCTCTTCACAGTGGTATCAAAGCAAGGTTGGACAACATGGTAGATGGATTTCCTTCATCAATTGACAAATTGGATAGAGGTAACTACTCAGTCTGGTCATTAGGATGGAAGCTTATCTTCAAGGCAGAAATTTATATGGTTATATGGTTGGAGATGAAGTTATGCTAAGTTTCAGAAACAAAGATCAACCAACACAAGAAGAGCAAGAAAGATTGAGCACATGGTGCTCCAAGGATTCACTTTCAAGGTCTTATCTCCTCAACTCTATCTCAAATTTTTTTAACCTCATATTAGAAGTTTTAAAACATCTCAGGAAGTGTAGAATGCACTTGAATCCTTCTTCTCTTCATGTACAAACGCTAGGAAGCATCAACTATGGCTGGACTTCACAACTCTCAAGAAAGCTCCCGAACAAAATGTGACTGATTTTGTCACAAAGGTCAAGGACATAGCAGGTCAGTTGGGAAGCATTGGAGAGGTAATAGAGGAAGAGAAAATTGTAAGGCAGATCATCAATGGCTTGAAGGCAGATGACAAGTGGGAAGCATTCATCACAACTATGGATCTATACATGGATATGCATGTTCCAAATTTCAATACACTCATAGGACAACTACTTACTCAAGAGGCCAAGCTTATCAATAATGGAGAAAGCTCCAAAGGTAATCAATCTTCTACCTTGTATATTGATAAAAGCAAGTCCAAAGATAACAAAGGAAGAGGAAAGAAAGTGGATGATGAAGCAGGTACACATCAAGTTAACTATGCATGTAGAGGAAGACATGGTAGAGGTAGAGGTAGAGAAGGAAGGCAAGGCAGAGGGAGATCCCAAGACTCTAATCCATGCTCTATTTGTGGATTAAACAACCATACAACTGAAAATTGCTTCAAGAATTCCAAGAATCCAAAAGGCAGAGGATACAATAGAGGAAGTTATGGCTATTCTAGATGAAGGAACAACAACTTCAATGGCTAGCACAACAATTACAACCATTCAAACTATCAAGGAAGCAATAGGGGAAGAATAAACTTCAATAACTACACAAAAGACTCAAATCAAGTGGACTCATTGCTAATCATGAATATGGCCATGCCACAAGGTAAATCTGATGAGCATGTTTTCTACATAGATTTAGGTTGTTCCAATCATGTGGTAGGAAATGTGGCCCTCCTATCAGGTTTAGAAGATCCAAGGAACAAGCATGAAGTGTACACAGGTGATGATACAAGGCATTTGGTGGAAAAGATAGGAAATGTAAAAGCACCGAATGGAAAAATCAACCTACTTAGCAAGGTACTCTATGTCCCTACCATCACAAAGAATTTGATAAGTGTAGGATAGATTTTGGAGAAAGGCCTACAAGTTAGGTTTAGAAAAGCAGGAGCATTTGTTGAAGATTCAAGTCAAGGATTTAGGAGAACTACAAAGGGTGAAAAGATAGGTAGATTATTCACATTTGAATTAGAAGACACAGGAACATTGCTCTCTTTAATTATGGTAGTCATACACTCACAAAATTGGAAGTATGGCACAAAAGGTTAGCACATATTGGTGAAAGATCATTAAAGCAAATTTGCAAGGACAGTGTACTTGGACTCCCTAACTTGTCAAAACAACACATGATTTATAAGTGTAGTGCATGTCAATTTGGAAAGTCTCATAGGTTACCATTCATGAAGAAAGAATATATGCATGGAGATCTCTTGGATCTGGTTCATACAGATGTATGGGGACCTAGTAAGGATGCTTCAATATCTAGATCAAGGTATTATGTCTCCTTCATCGATGATTGCAGTAGATGGACTATAATGTATTTTATGAAACACAAAAATGAAGTGTTTTCATGCTTCAAAAGATATTTGGCTCTTGTGGAGAATCAAACAGGTAAAACATTAAAAAGTCTAAGGTCAGATGGAGGGGGAGAATACTTCTCCCATGAATTTGAATCCTTTCTTCAAGAGAGGGGAATCAAAAGAGAGATTACTACAAGGTACACTCGTGAGCAAAATGGATTGGCAGAAAGAAGCAATAGGACAATTGTTGAAGCTGCAAGGTCTATGCTAAATGAGAAGCACTTACCTAATTACTTATGGGTTGAGGTTGTATCCACAACCACTTATTTGATTAACACGTTACCTTCAAAATCACTTGATGGCATGACACCATATGAGGCTTGGAATGGAAGAAGACCAAGCTTGGATCATTGTAAGATTTTTGGATGTATTGCTTATGCTCATGTTCCTTCACAGGTTAGAGGGAAGATGGATCCAAAAGCAGAAAGGTGTGTATTCATTGGATATGACAACAATCAAAAGGGCTACAGATTATACAACCCAACAACCAAAGGATTCTTGGTGAGTAGAGATGTAGTGTTTGATGTGAATAGTTCTTGGTATGAAGATTCATGTAGAAAGGTCAACTTACCTTATGATCTTGAAGAAGGTTTTCTGAAACTTGTTAAGGATAATCCTTCTAAAGTTGAAGAGCAGGATACCTCAGAAGATGATGAAGAAACTCAGTATCAAAAACTCAAAATGTGGAAGTCTGTAGGTAAAGTGAAAATGCAAGAATTTGCACAAGAGGAAGAATCATCACATCATGGCCTAAGGAGGTCCATGAGGGAGAAAAGAAAACCAGAAAGGTATGGGTTTGATACTTCTCTAGTCACTTTCAATTTATTAGCACAAGACATAAATCAAGAGGAACCCTCAACATTTGAGGAAGCAAAGAAGAAATCAGAATGGAGGCATGCAATGGAAGAAGAGATTGAAGCTCTTGAGGAAAATAACACTTGGGAGTTGGTTCCCAAGTCTCCATCAATGAAAGTGATAGGTTGAAGATGGATTTACAAATTGAAGAAGAACTCAGATGGCTCCATTAACAGGTATAAGGCAAGGCTTGTGGCAAAAGGATTTGCACAAACTCAGGGAATTGAATATGAGGAGACTTTCTCTCCTATGACAAAGATGCCTACAATTAGGGTTCTGCTAAAAGTATAGACTAAAACAAGACGATCGATAAAAAGGTTAAGCTAGTAGCATGACCTCTACCAAAATTGAGTAATGAGATGATCGAAAGATTAAGTCATGATCCAATTCTTTGTGACAAATCCAAGACTAGACATGTATTTACAAACTATGAAAAAGTCCAAATGATGCTAATGGATTCCTTTTATCTATTGAAAAATCTTATTTTGAAAGGTCATAAGAATGTATGGTAAGACTTTTTATATTCATCCACATGAAATAGGATGTGGAGATCCTAAGATTGTAGAGTTCCACACATACCTTGGAATATATGCCCTATTTTGGTACCTAAAGCACATATTCTTGAGTTGACGATATTGCTTAAGGAAAAGACAAGAATGTATATCTTAGAGTTCTCATCTTCTCCTTACTCTAATCATTGGTTCCCTATGCCAAAGAATAATGGTAAATTATGGTTTATCGACGATCTTGAACCAATCAATAAAGTGACAATTAGAAATGTGGATACTCGACCAATTGTAGATGTGTTTGCACAAGCATTTGTAGGATATGCAATCTATTCTATGGGAGATATCCATTCCAGTTATGATTGATTCCGATTGGTGATTGAAAGTAGAGTCATTACTATGATGAATATGCCTCTTGGGTTGGTTCACATGTGCACATTACCTCAAGGTGCCGCAAATTCATTGCACACATGATGAATGCAATGAATTAGTGTTGCATGATATTATCCTCCATATTATAATGCCATTTATAGATTATATTCCTATTAAGGATTTTGTTGAGAAGGATAAAAACCTTCCTATTGATAATGATGGATGCCAAAAGTTTATTAAAGCTCACATCCTTGATTGTGAAAATATCTTTAAAAAATTTATTGAAGTGGGCTTGAATTTTTTCATCAAAAAATCTATTTTTGGGGTAAAATGATGTGCTAATAGTTGGACATCAATGTGGCTATTATGGCCAAAAACCTTATCCTTCAAAAGTGGAAGCAATCAGTAAGATGGAAAATATTTGCAAGTCTATGAGCAAAGTGAGAAGATTATTGGGAGCATGTGTCTTCTACTCAATATGGATTCCTCACTTTGCACATGCCACTGATGACATGCATGTCTTATAAGAATACATAAGAAGTTTGTTTGGCTAGATAAGCATACTCATGCAATCAAGGAACAGAAAGGACTTTTTATGCATGCTCAAATTCTCAAAAGACTTGATTACACTAATGGAAAGACTATCTTCTTGATAGTTGACACTAGATCGATTGATATTGGTTAGGTGATTGGTCAAGAGGATGACAAGGGAACACATTTTTTATTAGATTTGGTACTAAAATCTTACAAGATCGTCAACACAACTACCCTCAAATATAAAGGGATTCTTTTGGAGTGGCTTTAGCACTCAAATGTGACCAAAACTACTTTATTGGTGATATTTTATTGTAGAGATGAGTTTCTTGCCTTTGTGGCAATGATAATTAATTGTTCAACTCAAAATATTGCCATGTTATGATGGATTTCTTATATAAAATTTTAAAAATCAAGAATTAGTGCATATAGCACAAAAGAAACATTTTGTCATAGATATGCTATCAAGGGCATGATATGATGATTCTGAATGGCAAGAAATTGGAGCAATCAAGAAGCTTGCTTATAAGGAAAATACATATTTTATATGAGAGGTTTGTTTTATTATATTTATGATGGAATCTAGCTCAACAATTGATATTATTTGAGCAAGATGATTGCACGATCTTCTTGGTCATCAAAATATTTTAGAAGCATTAGGAAGCATGCATTCAATCTTTTTACAATATGGACTAATATGGAGACATGTTCAAGGGAAACTCAAGTTTCCACAATGAAGTAGTTGGGAAAAAGGAATTGCAATTAAGTGTGATGAAAGGTAAGTGCATATGCAAAAATAAAAGAGAGGTATTAGTAATCGAGTATGTATGTTAATGTTTCACCATACGTTGCATCATGCAAACAATGACAAATACACTCATCTGTGAGACATCATGATGGTCTACCATCCTACCTATCATTCAAACATACATTACAAGTGGGTTGTTGACTAGTTGCAATGCCTTTAGGAGTTAACAACATGCATTACATTGTGCTTGCACGAGAGGACCTAATTAATCATGTTGAGGGAAAGGCTTTACATATTAAATCTACATCCAATGTGTGTAAATTCGTGTTAGAGGATGTGTTTTGTAGGTTTGGTTTTGGAGAGAAAGTTGTGGCCAATTGAGGTGAGCTAGATGCTCAAGATGCAAGAGATTTTTTCCAAAAGCATGACGATTGACTAGCATTGACCGTTGTGTATAATCCTTAAGAAAATGGTAAAATAGAAAGAGGACATTCACTAATAATAAAAGCTTTAGTCCAGAAATGTTAGGGAAAAATTAGGCAACAATCGGACTCTATACGTTTTGCTTTTTGGGCTGATTGTATGAATTGCTTGCATACGACAGGGTTTATGCCAAAACCTAAGTTAATGTATTGTCAATCTTTCCAATTGAAATGCAAACTTTGGTTGAATGATTTTTTAATGTCAAAATAAGATTGCATTATAATGGACAATGAATCAATTGCTTCAAATGAATCTAAGATTTGGGAAGAGCATCAAACACTTATGCAAACCAATACTCATATTCCTCACAATCAAAATATTGTTTCTGAATTCATCTTTGAAATATTTCTCCCACATGAACACGCTTCTCTTTTGCCTTTGAATTGTAAACATGATTCACCTTATTACAGTTGGGTTGCTTCTTGTAAAACTTTATGTGTTACCACAAACACTAGATACTCTGCATATAAGCCACAATCCTCATGACAACATATGTGCCCACGTAGGACAATGTTGAATACTTCTTTACAAGGGATTTGTCTTAGAAGAAGTTCAAAGCTTCTTGCAAAGATTTGGGTTTCCTCCCCTTTTGTGGATTGACCTGATTGCACATTAGTTGACACTTCCTTATTCAGTGCCAGCCCTTTGTTCATCACATCACTCCCAAGAAGTATTTGTTAGTGTACATCGTCACTGGTGTGTGAACATGCTTAGGACCATTGGGGTAATTTTTTCCTCTTTAGGAGGTTTTTTCCCCTGGTTTGTATATATGCTTATAATTGTAATGGGCTACTAATATTTTGTACATTCACTTAGTAATACACTCAATATTGTGCTCCAATCTTATATACCCAGACTTTTCTAGTAGCATCATCTACGAAAGTGAAAAAATTAAAGAGTTACCTAATGACCTTGTGGGCATAGGGCCACACATATCTATATGAAAAAGATTTAAAGGTTGAATTGAAGATTCAATGCATGTTTTATGCACATTCATAGTTTGTTTTCCATATTGACAATGCTTACAAAATGAAAAATCAGAGAAAGATAACACAGATAAGTAGCCAGATTGAGAAAGATGTTCCATTCCACTACGAGATATGTGGCCCAAACACCCATACCAAATAGAAGCCATAGGTTGTTTAGTAACAACTAACAAGTGTTCTTTTTGTGATACAAATAAAGGATAAAGTGAGCCAACTTTGCTTCCTTTTGCAACCACGACATTGCCCTTTGATATGCAAAAGGATTAAGCATAGAAAAATACCTTGTAACCAAGATCATCAAGTCAACCAACTGACATCGAGTTGCATGATAATTAAGGTACATGACATACATTATGCATAGTGAACCACATCTCCATTCCCAAAAATTTCACATTGTTAAGAGTCACCAAGTCTCACATTACCAAGAGACTTTGCTGCATAACTAGAGAACCATTCTCTATGTGCATTGTGGTGTCACATGGAAAGAAGCACCAAAATCTAGCAGCCATGTGTGGGAAAGAGAATCATCCATAAAAGCCTCACTAGGCACACTACTATGAGGTGTCAACATGTCAACATCATCAGAAATAGCATTGATGTCTTCTATCTTCACAATCGAAGAAGATGGTGCAGGTAATTGTTTAACATGCCCATCAACATTTTTCCCTTTACCTTTAGCACTCTTTAATGCATAGTAGTCTTTCTTCATATGTCCTTTCTTGTGATGATAATGGCAGTCGATATCCCTCTTCCTTGATGTACTTCTTCTCTTATTTCATTGAGCATTCTTTTCCTTGTTCTTGCTTGTGCCATGTTGTTGATTCTTTCCTTGGTAAGAATCATGAACATTATATGCATCTCCACTCTAAGTGCCAACCATAGACTTTCTATGGATCTGCTCACTCAAGAGTGCTCCACATATGACATCATGTACTACTTTACCAACAGGTGCACTATTGCCAATAGCTATTTAGAACATATCTCGTGATGATGGCAAGGTGCATAGCAAACAAACTTCTTTCATTTCATTATCCATCTCCATTTTTGGAGCCTGTAATTGAGAGAATATAGCATCAAACTCGTTTAGATGAGCAACAACACTATCTCGATCCTTCATGCGAAGGTCATATAACTTTCTCATCAAGTACACATTATTTGGTGCTTCTTTTTCATATGTATTCCATAACTTCTTCCAAAACTCCTTTGCACTTTCACAATCAATACTACAAAGTAAACATTATCTGCCAGGTGCAATCAAATGGTAGACCTAGCCATTTCATCCAACTCATCATAATAATCTTCATCCATGTCAGTAGGCTTCTTTGAGATCCCATTTACTGGCTTCCATTGCCTCGTCTAAATCAACACATGTTTAATCTTATTCTTTCATAGAGCAAAGTTTGTGCCATCAAATTTTTGGATCTCAAAATAGTCTTTGCCCTACAAGCTGTAGCTCTTCCTGGAACACTGGCACTAGATCCTGATCCAGTAGAAGTGCCTAAGATTTTTGATGCCATGTTGACAGAGAGCTGACTAGAATTATAATGGAGCTAGAAGAGTCCAAGCACCAAAAAGGCTAAAAAAGGATGACCAAGTGTCAGATTTTGGGAAAAATTCAATAGGTTCCCTCTGAAAAATGGATTAAATAAGATCAATGAACAACCAAAAGGGTTATGTGAAAATATATGTGGTCACATCAATAAGGTATGAAGGAGTAAATCGACCAATGTATAGTTGACAAAACAAAAAGAAAAGTAAAAATTTTCCCAAAGTCTTCTCTGTAAAATGAGCAAGTGATGAGTGTCAAAAGCTCATAAAATTAAAATTACTGACATGTAATTTCAATTTTCCCAAAACAAAAAGAAAAGTAAAAAATTTCCCAAAGTCTTCTTTGTAAAATGAGCAAGTGATGAGTGTCAAAAGCTTATAAAATTGAAATTACTGACCTGCATAGTGAATCACTGACTCCACTACATATAATCAATTAATCGAAAGAATCCAACTAGGCTTATCAAGCACCTATGAACAACTAGCATACATCTCCTATGGCAAGGCTGGGTAAGGCTTCCACGTGCACCATGGAAGAGACCCCTACATTTGGGTGCCTCCTAGTTAAGAAAACCTCATCACAAGCCTCTTCATCAATGTCAAAGGATTTATGCAAAAACAAAACTGCTATTTCAATGACCACATGGACGTACATAAGCAGTATCCACAAAAGTGTACAAAGTGTGTATGTGCTCAATATATGCAATAAAATGGCACTAAAATGCTAAATTCATAGCCAAAACACCAGCCAAAAACACTTGCAAGTGTCTGCCAACTCTATTCTTTAGGTGCAAAAACCTGCATAAACTTGCAATGGCTACTCCCACCACAATTGAAGCCTTTCAAGAAACGGGGAGATTTACTATTGTGGCTGAAAACAAAGCCCCAAAGCTAAATATATATTCATTGTCGGAGAAGTACAAAGAACACTCTTCTTGATGTTCTTGAACCTATGTAAAGAGACTATGCATGAAAGTACTCCAAAATGGCTCCAATATTCACCCCCAAAAAATGCTTCAAAATAGGCTTTGAAAGCAAAGAATGAAGCTTTAACGGCCCAAAACATGTTCAAGGTAATGTGAACCTTAGTCTTTCCCACCTTCAAATACCACAAGAGTGTAGCTTATGGCAAGAGATTGCTAGTTACGCGAGCTCGAGGGGGAACAATACTATGACGGGTGACTCCTCGATAAGTACTAGGAACCTCCATCTTCCTTGATTGTTGAGGACCTCCCTCGCACATAGTCAATGGTGCCAATGGTGAAGTCCATGAATCTGATGACAAGGTATGCCGAGATCTATGCCTTGGTTGCACCTTAGTCATAAACCTTGGAGTTGTTGAGGTGTTCCATAGGTTGCAAATTTTGATAACATTGTCCAAACTATGGACAACCTGTGCATCCATGTGTGAAACTGCTCTTTGAGCTCCTCATAGTAAAAATTATCTTTTTGGATGGCATCACAATGCTTTGTTTGTCCTGTTTGTGCAGACCTATTGAAAAACATAGAAAACCAGAGAACAGAGACTACAACTTGGATTTGTTGAGGCATTTTGCAGGTTGTAGCTTTTGGAAACACTATGAAAACTAGGGAGAACTTGTGCATACATGTGCAAAAATACTCTGATACCAGTGAAGCGAGAGCTCCTTGTAGCATGGATTATCTTTTTGGATAACATTACAATGCTTCTCTATTTTTTGTGAAGGCCTATTGAAAAACATAGAAAAACATAGAAAAGAGAGTACAAGTTCATTGTTATGTTGGTTTCACAAGTGGGTAGTCTCAATAATACAGTTCCTCGTTGACCAGACCACTATATGTTTTATTAGAACAAACATATACAAGTGTTTGGTGGCCATTTTGCCTTTCACATAGACACTAATGGTAACAGTCTCTACATTAAGAGATGTCTAGATGGGAGCTTGATATGCTTGATACTTTATGTCGATGATATGTTGGTTGTTGGTCAGTCCTCAAAATATTTTCATTATTTAAGAAGAGATTGAGTGATACATTACATAACTTGGAATGCATATTACTGCATATTTTGGTATCCAGCATGGTTGGCTTTTTGGCTCTGTGGAAGCCAGTGGTACTTTTGGCTTCCACACCCATACCCTTTTTGGTTGTCTTTTTATTACCGGCGAGGAGATGAATTTATCTTCTTTTGGTTTTGGTCCATGGTTTCGACTCTTGCTTCCCGTGGTGGTTTTTTTGAGATTTTGCTCGTGAGGGAGTTCACATGGTTTTGTGCATGTAAGAGTGCCTTGGGTACCCACAGTTGTAATCGCCCTTGTTGAGCTTCAACTAATTTCTTTGGCACCCAAATTTGTACGTTAGTATGGTCGGCCTTCATCGATTGCTTTGGTACCCAAATTTGTCGAAGATCGTGGGATTGAGCTTGTCCTTATTTCTTGGTGCTTCTTTTAGCATGGTTAGATGGCTTTGATGGGAATGGTTGTGGCACAGCTGGTGGTTGTTCTCCTTTTCGTACCCACATCTGCTTCATGGCATGAGCTTCTTTCTTCTTGAATTTTGTCTGTCTAGTTGATATAGCAGATGTTTTTTTTGCTTGCCTCTTTGGTCGAGTTACGCTTGCAGGAGTCTGTGAAGAAGAAGAGTGGTTTGCTGGCCTTTGAGATTTTGCTCCCATGACTGAATCCTTTTGCTTCGTAGGGTTATTGACACACACAACATTTTCTTTGCGAAGATTAGTTTCAGAAAAACAAGGAGAATGTGTGACCTCTGGATTTGTGAGCATGCAATTGTCTAATTCTAATGTAATACATTGTTCATGTGCCCAAACTTGAAGAAGTTGACTTCTTAGGTTCAAGTTGACTGCATGGTCATAAATCCAATCCTGACCCAAGACAAGCGGCTCTATAAGGTCCTCATCATGGCACACTAGCATTTTGACTCTCATGGGAACATGTTGAAGATAGATGGGAAGCTCTACCTCACCCAAATAAGGAGTTTCTACACCTCCCAATCCTATGAGATAGGCTTCAATGGAATTGATGTTCAATTGTAGATCTTGACAGTATGAAAGTCTAACTGCACTAGTTGCTGCACCTGAGTCAATCAATGCTCGCACAGTCCTTGCATTCTTACCTTGTCCTACCGTGATGTTCACAAAGGGACGTCGATCAATTAATCGAGAATCAATTGCACTTGATGTGTGACACATGGCCATGCGGTATCTCAGGGCCTCAAGATTGATATCTAGGCCTAGGCGTCTTAACTTATTTCTCCTAATGCGTTCTCTCGCCTCTGCCTGTGCTTCTTCTCTAACCCTTAATTCTTCTTCTTTTTGCTTCTTAGCAGTGTTGAGTCTCTTTAGCATATCATCTGTAAGAGGTTCATGATATAACTTGACTCGACAACCACTGATATAGTTTGGCAAGATGTCACCTTCTAGTGTGGCCAATTGAACAACACTGCTAGTGGAAATCCTATTAATGATCATGGGTCCGTATCCTCTTTTTTCCAATTTACGGGCATGTTGCTTTAGTGTATAAACCAGCACTAGATCTCCTTCTTTCAACCCTCTATCCTTTATATGGGCATCAAAGTATGCATTTTGCCTTTTCTTTGCAGCATAAATGCGTGCTACCGCTCGTAGCCTCGTCTCACCTAAGCGTTCTAGACCAAGGATCCTAGAGGACAACTCGTGTCCATTCCACTCGTATGCTTGTGCTACTTTCAAGGCTGGGATTAGGAAGTCCAATGATAGCACCGCATTCTGTCCGAAGACCATCTGAAATGGGATGGCATTGAGTACCGTTTTGTAGGCAACTCGATAAGCCCAAACAACATGATGAAGTTGTTTGTCCCAATCAGAGCGTTTGTTATTTACTAGTTTTGTCAGTACATTACTTAGGATCTTATTTGTGCTCTCAGCTTGTTCGCTAGCTTGTGGATGATAGGGGGCAGACTTCTTATGTATCACCAAGAATTCTTGGAGAAGATTTTCAATGACTTCATTCAAGAAGTGTGTTCCTCTATCACTTACTAACTCTATTGGAAGTCCATATCTCGTGAACACGTTCTCAAATAAGAACTTAGCCATTGTTTGAGCATCATTCTTTGTTGTGGCTTTGACTTCTACCCACTTTGTAAGGTAATCTGTGGCTACAATAATGTATTCGGCATGGGAGTTTCTAGCTGGGGGGTTGATAGGACCTACAAAGTCTATGCCCCACTTCGAGAATGCACGTCCTCCCATCATTGGCCTCAAAGGCATCTCATCTTTTCTAATTGGGTACTGGGCACGTTGGCATGTGTCACATTTCTTCACATAGGTATGTGCATCCATATGAAGAGTGGGCCACCAAAGTCCGGAAAATAGAATAGTCTTAATTACTCGGTCAGGACCAAAGTGTCCACTTGCAACACTACTGTGTGCAGTTTCCAAGACTTTCAAGTAGTCTGATTCATGAACACACAGTCTTAAGTAACCATCTTTGCCTCCAATATAGATTGTCTCCTACTAAGGCATAGTCTTTAGCCTCTTGCTCCAGGCTTCGCCTTCTTGCTAGACTAGCATTGCTAGGTAATGATCTTGATCTCATAAATTCTACCAATGGAGCACTCCAATCTGGAATTCACGACACGTGATAAAGGGTGGCATGCTCCACTGGGGGTCTCTTTTGGCACGTTGGACAATTTTTAATCCACTCATGAACTTCTTTGTCCATGCTAGGCCAATACACTCCTAAACGTTTTAGATTTTGCAGTGTTCGTTGTTTAGAATAGTGATTCCCTAGAAATCCTTCATGGGCTTGTTGCAACCAACTACTATGTTCATCGTCCTCGACACAACAAGCTAATACACTTTCTGTATCTTGTTTGTACATGCTTCCTACCAATATTTGATATTTTTATGATTTTACAATTTCATCTTTGTTTGTTTTTACATTCTTATTTGCGGGTCCAAAGGTTAGGACTGGTACCAACTTATTTGCCCATTTAGGAACAACTTCTAGATTGAACAGATAAGCGTCGGGCAATTCATCAAACACTCCTTGCGTTGACTCGCCTGAGGTGATGCAAGAAAGGTGATCCGCTCTGAGGTGGGTCTTACCTTTCCTAATAACCACTTCAAAGTCATATTCCATTAGTAAGAGGAACCATCTTACTAAGCGTCCTGTATAGCAAGGTTTATTGACCAAGTATAGTAAAGCTTGATGATCAGTGAAAAATTTGAACTTGTTGGCCAATAGATAGTGTCTAAACTTCTTCACAGCATATACCATGCCTAAACCTTCTCTTTCGGTTGTGGTGTAGTTTCATTCAGCAGTGTTCAATTGCCTACTAGCATATGCTATAGGCAAATCTAGGTTTCCTTCACTAGTGGGTTGTGACAACACACATCCTATTGCATAATTGGATGCATCCACATGTACATGGAATGGATTATTCCAATCAGGAGTGGTCAATATTGGTGCTCTGCACAAGCGTTTCTTCAGCTCATTGAAGGACTTCTCGCATTCATCGTTCCACTCAAACTTTGTCAACAAGGCATAAAGAGGCTTAGCTATAATTGCATACATGTGAATAAACCTACGGTAATATCCACAATGGCCCATAAAGGCTTGTATCTCTTTAACATTCCTTGGCCTCACACGTGTCTAACTTAGGGTCTTCCATAGCCTAAGGTTAGATGAGGGTTTGTTGATTATCAATTTTAGACAGATCCTTCCTCTTTCTGTCACTCATATTCACTCTTCTACAACCTATTAGGTCACTGTTGACAGTCAAGGTCAAGCACAAGCATGGAAGCGCATCAATGAAGTGGACACACAAGAAAAATGAGCATGTAGGGAGCTCCAAGAAGCACATGTCAAATTTTGAGAAGAAATCCCTATAATAATAGTGACTTTTATCTCTAAAAACCATTGTAAATACCATTTTCCATTTTTACAACTCCATTTTGTTCAAGCCAAGGAGCCCTCAAGCTTGAAGAGTATTAGAAGTAGCATCCTACCAATTTTCATAATTTTTAGAGTCCGTTTAAGTCCCCAAATAAGTCTTGGAACCTAATTTTTAACTAAGCCGGACACTAGGTCTAGACAGGGCCAAAACTACTCAAAAAATTATAAAAAGGGCTGGAGAGCTCATTTTTGGGGGTTGGCTTGTTGAAGATTTCAGCTTTGTAAGAGAGCTCTTTTGTAATCAAAGTCCTTCCATTGTTCCACTCTTTGCTCTTACCTTGTGCGCGAGTGTGTGTATGTGTGTGCATGCTTGTGTGCTTTCACTCATGCACTTGTGCACTTCACTTGCTCTTGGTCTTCATATCGGTCCTCACATCTCCATGGATTGACATTGATGAGGTGAAGCTCCTCACGTTGGTACTTGCCATTGTGCTAGAGTGACACCAAATATGGCACCGTTGCTGGGGACAGAGCTTGGAGGATGAGTGTGTGACAAGAAGACGTAGAGTAGTGACGTTGGAAGGTAAAAAAATCACCATTTTCAGTTCAATTTCTAAGTTTTTCTTCTTCTTCATCTTCATCATCATCACCATCTTCTCCCATCTTCATCTTCTCTGATTTTTTCTCATTTTCGAGTGTACATTCACCTCGTTTTTCACTTGCGACTATGAGGAACAAGCGTAGAGGGTGTTCAAAGCTGAAGCGCTGAAGAAATTGCCTTGAAATCCACTTAAAACATCAAAAATTTGAGTGGCAGTATCGCAGAGTTACAAGACCTATGTCTGGTATCACGATGGTGGTATCGTGAGTTTGGAGGGTGACATTGCAGATACAGACACATAGGAGTGATAAGGAGAATCCAAGGTACAAATATTTGCAAAAACTTTTGAATTTGGGTGTCAAAATCTCCAAGTATTATGTCCGGTTGAGTTTTAGTATCGTGATACCAGAATTCTCGAGTATCGCAATACTTATCGAGGTATCGTATCGTGCACGCCCATTTGAGGTATCGTGATAGCATTCTGGTATCGTATCGTCAAGTGTTGGTATCGCGATCGCCTCGGTGGTATCGTATCATCGATCGAGTGGTATCGTATCGTCGACCGAGTGGTATCGTATCGCCAACTCAGACTCGTATCGCTTCTTGCTTTGGTATCATATCGTTGATCGAGCGGTATCGTATCGTGCCTATCATAGTATCGTATCGTGCAAAAAAGTGGTATTGTATCGTCCAAACCTCTAGTATCGTATCGTCCATAGAACTAGTATCGTATCGTGAGAGCTCCAATATCGTATCGTGTAATTTTTGGTATCGTATCGCTTGTCTCCTTGGTATCGTATCGTGAGCAATATGGTATCGTATCTTCCACTAACTTGGTATCATATTGTCAAGTGCAGAGGTATCGTATCGTGTGATTTCAGGTATCGTATCGTGACCATTTTCACTATCGTATCATGTGAAAAGCAGTATCGTATCGTGGATGTTGGTATCGCGATCGTAGTCTCCTTGTGGTATCGTATCGTGGAAGTTGGTATCGCCTTGGTAGTATCGTATCGTGAAAATCTGGTATCGTATCGCCTGTCTTGAGGTACTCCCAGAGAGATCCTGTTTCCCTATTTTAACCCCAGAACCCTGAACTGGCATAACATTCTCATACGAAATCCGTTTGGAGTGATTTTGGGCTCAATGGAAAGCTCATGGGGAGTACTACCAAAACTTCCACTATTTTATGGTAAAATTAATACGAGGATTATTAGATAGGGTATTTTGAGTTGACCCTCAGGTTAGACTAAGAAGCAAGGGGTTCCACAAGATTTTGAGCAATTCAAAGGACAATTTTGGACTTGTAGACAAGGCTTATGAACCTAAGATCAAGTAGACACTGAGGAAGAGATAGATAAAGTATCAAATCATCTAAGGCTAGTGTCAACCAAACAACCAAGTCATGGGCTTACAACTCAGTGGTTAGCACTACATGTTGAGTTCACAGACGAGTGAGTCAGAAATTTCATTTAACTGGGAGAGACTCTTGGCTTCTGAAGACATGCATAGTTCAATACTTAAGGAAGATTTCATGTCTATAGTGGAAGGGGAATATCCGATATCTCTTCAATACATATCCACTAACTTGCAAGGAATACCCATCTACCTTGATGGTCTACACATGTCAGTAGCAAGAATGATAAACACGAAAAAAACTGAAATAGTTCCAAGACTAGCTATCAATCATGAAGATGGAGTTTATATGGACAAGATGGGTCAGATATATGTAGTAACCGAAAACCCTGGTCAGATTAATGAAAGAGGAGAGTTAGCTCGAGATCAGGCAACTACCTCACAAAACCCATTCGAGACCCAACAAAGAATGGAAAATGCAATGTCAGGACAAACAAGCCAATGCAGTATGCCCAACAGACCTCAGACACAATCCACCATGCCAGGAATTAACTCCCACAACCAAACTAGTCAGGGAATGGGAAATCTGAATAGAACCACCCTTTGGGAAGAACCACCCCAAGGTCTAGGAGTTGGAATACACCCAGTAAAACCCACTTTTCCCATCATAATGAGATCCCCAGAGCTAGGCAAAAGAGTGAGACCAATCCAATAGGCCAGATGTATGCGAAATCGTTACGATGGCACAATAGAGCCCTATGACCACATTGCAGAATTCAAGTAGGTATTGCGTGTTTTGGAGCAAGTGGATGACTTTTTTGTGCAATGAATCCTTTGGGCTAACCCTCACGGAAATAGCCTTAACTTGGTTTCAATCCTTGGATCCAAATTCCTTTGGCAATATCGAACAATTCTTCCAAGAATTTATTTGGGAATTCACTAAGCGAGGGATCAAGCACAATTCGTCATCCTTACTACATAGTTTCAAACAAGCTCCTAATGAGACAGTAAAAAATGTAGAACGAAGATTTAATCAATACGTAACCCGATGCCCTGTGATAGAGAGACCTTCTCAGCAGAAAATGATATCCCTATTTTTAGAAGGTCTAACCAATGGAACATTAAGAATGTTAGTATACGTAAAATGATTGCAAACTCTGAGTGAGTGTCTTCAAGAGTGCATAGATTTGGAAAACAACTTAGATGAGGACCTCAAAATCACCTAAGATCCTACCAAAATAGAGGATACAAGGATCAGTGAGACTTCTAGTTTGAGTTATGTGGAGGAAGTGGCAGAGTTAGTGGCCAAGAAATTAGGTGTACAAGGACAAAGGAACTACCAAAACCCTTCCTTGAGAGTGCCAATGTTAGGAAGTTGCACACTTTGTGGTGGAGATCATCCATCTCATGTCTGCACCAGAGAAGGATTAGGGTTATCACAACCTTACCCTTACGATAGACAACCAACTCAGGAGCCATCATATAGATTGAGCATACTGAATGGGTGTCCCCCGTTGTAGTGGTGCCCAAGAAGAACGGGAAGTTGCATGTGTG
Source organism: Ceratopteris richardii (assembly GCA_020310875.1). NCBI lineage: Eukaryota > Viridiplantae > Streptophyta > Polypodiopsida > Polypodiales > Pteridaceae > Ceratopteris > Ceratopteris richardii. The sequence goes on along the minus strand of CM035442.1, from coordinate 42,087,174 downwards.
TATTAACCTTAAAAAATTTAATGCTGTCACGGTAAGAGATAGTTATCCGCTTCCAATCACTGACCATTTATTGGAGCGTGTTGCAGGCAAGGAAGTGTATAGTTTCCTTGATGGATTCTCTGGCTACAACCAAGTAGCCATTACCCAAGAAGATCAACACAAAACAGCTTTTGCAACAGAGTGGGGAGTCTTTGCATTTCGTGTGATGCCATTTAGGCTCACCAATGCACCTACAACATTCCAAATACTCATGTGTCATGTCTTCAAAGAGTTCTTGCAAAAAAGCTTAGAAGTATATGTGGATGATTTATGTGCTCATTCCCAAGAAAGGAGATGTCACATTCCTGAGCTCAAACAGATCTTCAACAAGTGTAGACAATACCGAGTGTGTCTGAACCGAGAAAAGTGTGTGTTCATGGTACGTCAAGGTAAAATCTTAGGTCATATTGTTTCTAAGAACGGAATATCAACAGATGAGGAAAAAGTAAAAGACATTTCCAATGCGCTCTGACTATCACTAAAGATGGTGGTGGCAGAAGACTGACCAACACCCAAATCGGCCATAAGGCATCTGAGCCACACACACTTGACAGTCGTTGTGAAAGCTGCCCTATACTCAGCGTCACAACTGGAAGTGGCCAGAGTAGCCTGCTTCTTTCTCAACCAAGATATATATGAGCTACCAAGCATGAAGCAAAAGCCACTAGTGGACACACAAGTGTCATAGCAACCAGCCTAGTCAGAGTCAAAAAAAGCTTTCCAATTGATGTACATTCCAACCATGATGGACTACAAGTGCACAGATGCTATGAACAATAGTCATTCGACAAGTAGGAGGAAAGGTCTCATCAAAATAAATGCCTCTTTCCTTAGCATAACCCTTTGCAACAAGCCTAGCTTTATACCTATCAACTGTTCCATCAGGCTTACTCTTCAGCTTGTATACCCACTTAGTGCCAATGGCCTTCTTGCCAAGAAGTAAGTCACATAATGATGAGGTACCATTTTACCAACTCCCACAACAAGATAAGAGGAGTTGTTGGTGCATGTGATAGTATTCCCTATATGGGCAGGCTCAAGTGAAGTGAAGAAACTGCGCTGTGAGGTAATATGTTTGGTTGCCCCACTATCAAATTACACTATTCTTGAGAAGATGGGTCATAACTACAAACAGTGGTAAATGCCCATTCTTTATTTTGCACAAGATTAGCAGACTATGTTTTGCATGTAGAGGCCCCTACGACAACCATTCCAACCTCTTTCTTCCTTGCCTTTTTTACAGCCAGTTTTGGATAGCTCTTTATGACATGATCATTTCCTTTATAGTATTTGCAAAACAATTTTTGCTTTTTTGTTTCCTTCTCTTCTCTGTCTTCCTTCTTCGATTGTGCATAATTAGCAGATTTTTTATTACTAATAGAAGAGCTCCATTTATCTTTGCCCTTACGACTATCCAGGGAGAGTGAGCACATGAATGAAGTTGATTCTATGGACAGTTTTTTGACAAAGATCAAGGATTTGAAGGAACACTTGATTTCTGCAGATGAAGTCCTTCCTGATAGTTCACTCATGCATACTATTCTAAATGGTCTTCCCAACTCATATCAAAGTTTTTCTTCTACTCTTCATTTGATGATGAAACGCAATCCAAATGCCTTAACATTTGAAGAGTTAATTTCTGTTTTGTTGCAAGAAGACCAATCTAGGCAGAACAGGTCTATTATGCATGTTGCAGATCAAGCTTTCCTAGCTAGTCAGAAGGACAAAAGAAAATGGAGCTCTTCTACTAGTAAGCAGAAATCTACAGATGTTGCACATTCGAAGAAGGAAGGCAAAGACGAGAAGAAATAAGAAAAATAGAAATTGTTTTGCAAATACTGTAAAGCAAATTATCATTTCATTAAGAGCTATCCAAAACTGGCTGCTAAAGAGGCAAAGAAGAAAGAGGCCGGAATGGTTGTTGCAGAGGCCTCTACACTGAACACAGAGTCTCCTAATCTTGTGCAGGATGAAGAATGGGCCTTTACTACTGTTTACAATTTTGACCCATCTTCTCATGAGCAGTGCATGTCTACAGTGGACTCAGATGTTTAGTACTTTGATAGTGGGGCGACCAAACATATTACCTCGTAGTGTAGTTTCTTCTCTTCACTCGAGCCTGCCCCTACAAGGAATATTGTTACATGCACCAACAACTCCTCTTATCCTGTTATCGGAGTTGGTAAGATCATTTTGACTACTGCTGATGGTAGTTCTTTCACTTTGTCAGATGATTTGTTTGTGCCAGGGATCAATAAAAATCTGTTATCAGTTTTTGCATTAGCCAAGATTGGATTGGTTGTGAAATTTGTTGATGATAGATGTATAGTTTATACATCATGATCTGTCAAATGGCAACATCATTATTTCTTCTAGCATTTTATGTCGTGGGTTATATAAGCTCATAGACTATGAAAGACTGTAAATGATTTGGCATGTGAAGTTCATGATTCTTAGGCTATGTCAGATGCAAAGCTTTGGCATGCACGCTTTGGTCATCTATTTTTTTCTAGTTTGCTACACCTGTAGAAATCTGAAATGGTGTCCTCTTTGCCCAAACTTGAGGAACTCAGAAAACATGTTTGTGAAGACTATATTTTGGGCAAAATGTAGCATTCCTCCTTTCCAAAAGATGGCTCAGTTTGGGCTACTCAGAAATTGTAGATTGTACATGGTGATGTATGTGGTCCTATGCAGACAAACTAGTGTGCGATGCCGAGAAACAAGTGTGAGACAAAGTGTGCAAGAAGGGTGATCTAGTGTGTGTAGAGAAGGAGTGCAGAGAACCAGTAAGCAAGCAATCAAGGTAGCACAAAGTACCATTGAAGAGGTGTGCGCATCGATAGAAGGTGTCCCTCCCTCCTACCCTATTGGAAGCTTGAGTGCAAGGTGTGCATAAGAGCAAGCTCCTAGAGCAGGTGAAGTGTGGTGCAGAGAAGGTCGACAACATAAGGAACTTTGGGTATCTTGTAACCTTGTGTGTGTGTGTATTCTTTGGGATTAAGAACTCCACATAGAGAACACTTGGACTTGCTTTATGTAATCAATATACAGAAACTTCTGATGTTTGTGTTCCACTTCTTCTTCTTCTTCCTTCTACTACAAATACTCAAGTACCTTTTTGCAAAAGAATTCCCCAACAAAATTTGGCACGCCTAGTGGGACACAAGAATGCTTGAGCATAGGAGAACCAATATTTGCAAAGTGCAGATGAGTCCAAGGATACCAACAATGCTAGTCTAAGAGGTAATCTTTCTTCTATTTGGAATTCTCTTAATCCTAAGAGGAGTATGAGCAGCTCATGACTGCAACCCTGTCTCAAACCTTGAGGGTCCCTCGCAAAGCGTCAAGAGAAAAGTTGTTCGAAGGTCAACCAACCCTTTATCATCAACATCATCAGTAAGGAACATGGTGGCTTAGGTAGACTTAGAAACTCTACTCCCAAGGTTAAATATCAAATTTTCATCTTTCAAGGGATTAGCACAAGAAGACCCAAATGAGCAGATTAGAAGATTTTTGGCCTTATGTAAGACAAGAGGTCTAATGGGAAGAAAAGATGTATTTTTGATTCTTTTCCCAGCAACATTAGAAGGGTTAGCTGATATATGGTTTAGTCGATTTGTCAATAATCATTTCACTACATGGGACCTAATGAAGAAAGCATTTAAGACACAATTTCAACAAGGGAACACAACATAGGATATCATTGAGGAGCTAGAAAATTTACGATTAGGTCCTGGGGAGACATTTCCAAAATTTTTCATCAGAGCCAAGGCATTGATGGATAAATTATCAGATGCTCCCCATGAATTTTTCATCAAGAAGTGGATAGCTAAACCACTTCCAATCTCAACATAATGTAAAATTAAAGAGTTAGTGCTACCTACAACAATTGAAGAGTTCATTAATACAGCCACAAGATTGGAGCAGATTAGGCATCAATATGGGACAAGCTCTTCTAGTCTATCATATCCAGAAGAATCTGAGGACCCAGTAATTCAATTAAGGAAGGAACTTGAGAGCTTGAAAAGGGACAAACCCCACAAAAAATAGGAAAGTGCAGTTACTCAACGGAGGTGAGAAATTGAGGCTTTAAAGAAGAGGAAGCCCAAGCAAAAGAGTTAGCACAACTTCGACAAGAGCTACAGGAACTCCTAGGAGGTGGCATTAAAAATGTATTGTGGTGCACCATGTGCAGCAAACAGGGTCATGTGATAAGTGAGTGCCCTCTTTTAAGTGTGACTTGCCAACTATGCAAGAAAGCTATGTTCCATGCTCGCACTAAGCACATTGAGGTGCACTATCATTTAGCTCATGATTGTTGGCATAATAATCAGAATAATGGAGGATATAATCAGAACTTTAATTCAAGAGGAAGAGGTGGCAGAAACGAAAGAGGTAATTTCAAAGGTAGAGGTAGTAGAGGTTACTTTGGAATAAATGCAGGTAGAGGATTCCAAAGTCAATCCTACAACAATACCTACTACAATTATGCTTCAGATCAGAAAGAGGATTCAACCTTGATTATGAATGCAACTTGTGAAAGACAAAGTGAAGACCAAAGAGTCTTCTACATTGACTCAGTGTGTAGCAATCACTTGAGTGGTAATATAGCTTTGATGACTGATTTGGAGAATACGGTAACTAATCATGTAGTTCAAACGAGTGATAATAAAAAGCACAATGTGAAGTCAATTGGATCAGTAAAGGCCAAGGATGGAAGTACTCTCCTGAGTAAGGTCTTGTATGTTCCTACAATTCCAAAGAATTTGATAAGTGTAGGGCAAATTGTTGAAAAAGGTTATGAAGTAAGGTTCACTAATGATGGAGTTTTTGTGGAAGACCCTAGCAATGGGTATAAACAAATCGTTTCAGGGAAGAAAGAAGGAAGACTCTTCACATTGAAGATTCAAGGTAATGTTGGTCATGCCTTGTTTACTTATGGAGGACATAAGATCTTTGAATTAGATCTTTGGCATAAAAGACTCAGACATTTCGATGAAAGAGGTATTAAGGATATGGTCAACAATGGTTCAGTGCTTGGATTGCCTAATGTTGCAAGTCAACATATGACATATAGATGTGAGGCATGTCAATTAGGTAAGGCTCATAAGCAATCATATTCTAAGCATGGTTTCATGTATTCAGAGAAGCTTGAGTTGGTACACACAGATGTGTGGGGACCATCAAAGGATTTCAGTATTAATGGTTCAAGATATTAGGTGATTTATGTTGATGATGCTACTAGGTGGATCACTATATATGTGATCAAAGATAAATCAGAGGTATTCAATACATTTAAACATTATCATGTGTATGCAGAAAGAATCACATGTCAAAAGTTGAAGAGACTAAGGTCAGATGGAGGGGGAGAGTATTTCCTTAATGAGTTCAATGATTACTTATGGAATGTAGGTATAAAAAGGGAAGTTACTTGCAGGTACTCTCCTCAACAAAATGGTGTAGCAGAAAGGAGAAATAGAACTCTTGTTGAGTTTGCAAGATCAATGATGAAGGAGAAAAATTGCCCAATTTTTTTGTGGTTTGAGGCTATAAATACAGCTACATACTTGGTTAATAGGTTACCATGTAAAGATTTGCAAGGTATGACACCATATGAAGCTTGGTGGGGTAAGAGACCTACCTTAGATCATTGCAAAGTATTTGGATGTTTGGCTTATGCATATGTGCCATCTCAGTTGAGGCATAAATTGGAACCTAAAGCTGAAAAGTTTGTGTTCATTGGATATGATGATAAGCAGATGGGATATAGGTTGTGGCGTCCATCCACAAAGCAATTTCTTGTATCAAAGGATGTTACATTTGATGAGCAAGGTACTTGGTATGCAGGTACAATCAATAATCATGCAGGTGATGAAGAAGTTTTGAATCAGAAGAAAGGTAAATCAAAGGTTTAGATATTTGATGAAGAAGAAAATAATGAAGTACAAGTTGAAGTTGAAGAAGTGCCAAGGTTTGATCCAGAATGTGACGAACCAAAAACTTCAAGAAGTGGAGAACTCAGAAGGTCATCAAGACACAAATGGCAACCTACAAGGTATAGCTATGATACTTCTTTTTTGACTATTAAAGATTATGCTTACATGGTGAAAGCAGATGAAGACCCTTCTACATATGAAGAGGCAAAAGATAAGGAAAATTGGGAGAAATCTATGCAAGAAGAATATGATGCATTGATGGAGAATGAGACATGGGATTTGGTTCCTATACCAAATAGTCAAAAGATCATTGGATGCAAATGGGTCTACAAGACAAAGAGGTATGCAGATGGAAGTGTGCCTAGGTATAAAGCTAGACTTGTTAAGAAAGTGTATGCTCAGACATATGGTATAGATTATGATGAGACCTATAGTCCTGTGGCAAAGATGACAACCATCAGGACACTCATAGCCATTGCTGCATGTAAAGGTAGGAGATTATGTCAATTAGATGTGAAGAATGCTTTTCTTAATGGTTATATTTGAGATGATGTTTTCATGGAGCAACCACAAGGGTTCAGAGATAAAAGGTATTCAGAATATGTATGCAAGTTCAAGAGAGCTTTGTATGGTTTGAAGCAAGCCCCAAGGGCATGGAATTATAGACATGTGAAGTTCTTGAAGGAACTTGGTTTTCAAGTATCTAAAGCAGATAGTAGCTTGCTTGTTAAAGCAAGTGATGATGGGTTCATTTACATGTGCATATATGTTGATGACATAATCCTTACAGGTACAGATGAGAAGGGTATACAAAGCCTCAAGAAACAAATGGAGAAAGAGTTCAATAATAGTGACTTGGGAGACTTGTCATATTTTTGGGGCATGGAGATCTCATATACTCAACATGGAGTGTATGTGACTCAAGAAAGGTATTTGAAGAACTTGTTGATCAAGTTTAAAATGGAAGATTGCAAGGTAGCACCTACTCCAATGGAGGTAAATCACAAATTGAGCAGATATAGAGGAGAAGAATTCAAAGATATGAAGTTATATCAAATTCTGGTTGGTAGTCTACTCTATGCTACATTAACTAGGCCTGATTTGTCATATGCAGTTGGAGTGTTGTCTCAATTCATGCATTGTCCTAGGAAAGAACATTGGGTTGCAGGACAAAGAGTATTGAGATACATTAAGGGTACACTCAAGGAAAGACATACAGTTGCTTTATCATCTACAGAGGGAGAGTACAAAGGTATGGTTGAATCTACAAAGGAAGTCATATGGTTGAAAACTCTCATGAAGAGTTTTGACATCATTCAGAGTACACCCACTATTCATGGAGATAATAAGAGTTCATTGTATCTAGCTGCTAACCCTATTTTTCATGCCAAGACTAAACCCATTGAGATTCAATATCACTTCTTAAGAGAGAAGGTGATTGATAAGGACATTGAAGTCATACATACTTCAACAAAAGATGAGATTGTATATATGCTAACCAAAAGCTTGGATGGATCAAAGCTACAAAGATTTAAAGACATGTCAGGTATAAAGAAGATGGAGAAAACCTCAATTGATTATTGAGGGGGAGTTGTTGGTGCAAGTCAACCACCAATTGATGTTTTGGATAAAGACTTGAAGTCAAAGGATGAAGAAAAGATCAACAATTGAAGACTGAAGATAGAGTATGTTCAAGAAATGAAGACTTGTATACATATGTACATTATTTTGTAGTTAGCTCACTTATACCTTTTGTATGATCATGAGATTGTACATATATGCCTATATATACAAGTAAAAAGTTGGGGCAAGGATGAGAGAGCATGAGATGTGATGAATTAGTAGTTGTAAGAGTCATTAGACACTTTAGAAGTGAGGAAGAACTCTCTCATCATTCAAATGTAGAGTTTTCTGAATAAAAGAAAAAGTTGCACCTGATATTTTGTCGTGTTCTCCTTCTGTGTTTGATCATTTCAAGAGTCCTTTTGTAGATGTCTAATTCCATAGTTGATGATTCTATGGTTAAGATTTGAGAGCCTAATTGTAAAGAGGATGAGAGAATTATGTGTAGGAACATTTGTATGTGAAGAGGTGTTGAGTGTCTTCTGAAACAGGCGCAATCCCGATGGTCAAAGAATTGATTAGTTCTCGGTTCATAGTCTAAAGTTTTGCACAAATGAGGATTCAAAATCTAAGTTGGAAGGTAAGACATCTATGGCTAAAATCATTTGTTTAAATGGGTTCTACTTTGGGAGAACTGTGTGTATAGGCAAATTGTTTGAATCATTTCTCAAGATCTACTAAATCTTTTGAGAAGGTTCAACTTGGAGAAGGTCCGAAATCTTTAGGCAACACCTTGTGCAAAGTTTTATAGAAAACTTTACACATTTGATCAGTCAATGAGTGAGTTATGTGCAACAGACTTTCTGAGTAGTGACTCTCTTCACAATTAGTTCAAAATTTTGATAATTTGGTATTCAGATTTTGATCTCAAGATATATTCAGATGCAAATTGGAAAAGAGCTAAGAATGATAGTTGAAGTACCTCTGGTTACTAAGCATTTGTAGGTTCAAAGCTAGTTTCATGGAGTTCCAAGAAGCAAGCAATAGTTGTATTCTCAACTAAAGTAGAGTACAAAGGTTTGACCATAGCAACTCAAGAGGCAATACGATTAGCAATATTGTAATTAGATTTAGGACGTGAGTTCCAAACCTCACATATTTGGAGATAATGTAAGCTCTATGCACTTAGCAGCAAACACTATCTTCCATGCAAGAACCAAAAACATACAAGTTCATTACCACTTTATCAGGGAGAAGCTTATGGCAAAGAGATTGACATTTCTTTTGTTCCAACTGAAAAGCAAGTAGCAGACATGATGACAAAGGCACTTGATGGAATCAAAATTTGAAGATTCAAATCAATAGTAGGTATTTACTTTATCAAAGGTTCAAGACACATAAAAAATCTATCATTTGGATTATGTCAAATATATCTCTTGAAAAAGTTCTTCATCAATATCATTTTTTTGGTATTTTTTCTAGGGACTTTTTATGATATCTTATTCTTGTAAAAAACAAGATCTTTATTTTTGTAAAAGGATAAAAGGAGAAGTCATAGTCCATGAGTTTTGAAGGTAGTTGATTTTGGTTTTCAAATCAATCACCAAAATTAGATCTCTACCCTTTTCCTAGATTTTAGGAGATTATACCGAACTAGCCCCCTTTGATTTGAATTTAGAAACCAATTGTAAAGGTCGTGCAACACTTTAAGATTCTACATAAAGACTTCCAATCACTTGTACATTACATTGAAGTAATATACATACACTTTTGGTCATCATTATGTTGCTCCATTTCTCTGCACCATCATCTTCAATAATAGTTATCTTGTAGAAGATGGTTCTCTCTTTATAGAGCTCCAAATTGGATGAATGAGCATATCTTGGAAAGCTAATGGTGTCTACCATAAGTGTACAAATTTTTTTGGTGTTTGGTTTAGTAAATTATGAGAAACCATAAATTTAAGGTCTTAGGCTCTATCTGTGCACATGCTTGAAAAATTGGGGATACCTCTGTTGAGTGTTAAGTTTATTCCTAGAGCATACCTTGCTTATTATTTATAATCTTATGCATTTTAGCTACTAGAACCTATATATAACATTCCTTTGAAAGTAATGTTTCCAATTGCAATTATGCTGGCTGCTCTAAACATTTGAATTTGAATGTTTCATTCCAAAATAGCAAGTTCTTGAGCTACTCATTGTTCAAACTCATTTGTTTTGGATCAACTATTTCTCATAGATGTTACAAAGTACATATTGAGTTTTATTGCATTGATTGAAAGCACATAAGGTATATTTGACACTTGAAGAGTGCAAGGGCTTGTCCTATGGTGGTTGGCTAGGCCAAAATTCATCACCTTGAACATCACATTTCTACCTTCCTCAAGCTTCTCCAAGTTCTCTCAAGCCATCTGGTGAAGAATGGTGTCAATAAATGATGCCTCAAAGGTCATAGGTTTCAAGATATGAGCTACGAATGAAAAAGTACTATATGGGTCCTTGCTTGAAAAACCATTTCATACAATTTAAAGAGATTTATGCTTTCTCTAATTCCATGTTCAAGCCATTCAGCTATCAAATCATCTTTGGCATTTAGTAGATATGATTCTAATGCCAATTTGGAGCACGCCACTATATTACGTGAGCACAAGATGAGGGAAGACAACAAAATATTTGAATTAGTTGAGATCATTTATGATGCCATACTAACATTGACCCCATGGTTGTAGATTTGAACTCCTTCGTGAAGTATAACAATTGATGATTTCTCATCCACATTTCTCTGAAGGCAAAGTGGGCACAATGCTCCTTATTTTTCTATCCCTCTATGTCTCTTAGTACATTTGCACTATCTCTATAGGCTTCAAATAGATGTGTTGATCTCCCAAAGGGCTTGCTCGTGCAGTTTGTTTGGTCGAGATATGGGCAACCTGGGTGAAAGGGATAGTTTAGAAAGTACAAATTTTCATCTACTACTTTCTCTTCAATGCATCACCTCATTTGTACTTGCCCTTAACAGCGAGAAGGTAGCACAAAGAACAATTGTCTTGTGGATGGAAACAATCATGTATGCAAACCATTTATTGAATTATTGTCCTACAAAAGCATTGAGAGTTATTACACCTTATGAGGCTTGGAATAGGTAGAAGCCAATGCTTAGTCATATGCACATATTTGTTTATTTGGAAAATGAGCTTGTGCCGTCACAACAACATCACAAACTTGAAAACAAGGCAAAGAAATGTATATTTTTTTGGATATAGAAGATTATTGATTATATCATCCATTGATGGATAAAATTATTGTATGTCAAGATGTGATATTTGCTGAAAATTAAACTTATCCAAAAATTTATGCCTTTGTTTCAAAGTGGTGCGCTTGAATATGGATATTTACAACATTCAAATGAGGTTCAAAGAGCTAAGAAATTTCAGCCAAATGGCTGGAAGAATCCAACCAAACATGGTTGAAAATTCCAAAAATATGTAGCAAAACATTGGCTGAAAATTTCCAGCTAAACATGGTTGAAAGTTCCAAAAATATGTAGCGAAATATTGGCTGAAAATTTCCAGCCAAAGATGGCTGAAAATGTCTAGCCAAACATGATTGAAATTTTACAAAATTTATAGCCACACATGGCTGAAATTCAGCATGATATTCAGCCCACTTATGATGCATATTCTTTATGATGTATTACATGATGAGCACATTTCTATCAAAGATGCACAATCTATCTATCTTTAGAATCAACCACCATGTTATATTCACCAAGCATAAGAAGGTCACCCTCAAGATAGGACAACTCATCCTAGTAGTTAATTCTATCAGCCATGTTGTTTGAATCATAAACATTGACACAAGTGTAATTATGGGACTAAGACACTTCACAAAAACCCATTGGTTGGTAGGACTAATTTTAACCGTATCAATAAGATGATCAATGCTGGAAAAAATGACAATGGCCGAGCCACCTTTACCATTAGCATGATTAGTAAGAAAACAAAGTGTGATTATAGGACAAGGAGTTAAGATTACTTTTTAAGTTGTAACCAGAGGTCTTAATTGTTGATATATTTAGGTAGTGATGTGTGAACACAATAGGACCACCTGGGGCACTTTTTTCCCTCTTTAGAAGTTTTTTCCCCCCCGGCTTGTATATACGCCTATAACCCTAATGGGTCACTTATCTTTGTATATTCTAGTGGCAATCGTTCAATATTGTGTGTTGTGCTCCAATCTTCTTCTTCTTCTTGTGGTGTTCCTGTGCATCCCCGTGCTTCCGTAGACCTCAAACTCCAACAATTGGTATCAGAGCATATCGCCGCTCCATCTAGGGCATTGCCAACACCCCTTCGCTCACAGTCTCAGAATCACATGAAATTTGGTGAGCATACTTAGGGTGATTAGGAGTTCAAAATAGCATTGTTATGTGGTGTCGAGATCACAATCTGAGCTCATTTCAGCCTCTAAACGCACTATCACAGTGCTTGTGTAGGAAATTGCATCTCTTTGTGCCAAAGATATATACAAGTTTCAATTCGCTAGTATAAGTGTCTTGAAGTCTGCTACAGGTTTAGAAAAACTTGATAGGGTAGTTCTATTCAACTTTTTGAAATACAATCATTTTTTTGCATCAAGCTATTTTAGTCAATGGCCATGGCTGAAAGCAGTGATGTATTTTGTATGTTGCCTATTGAGGATAAGTTGGATGGTACCAATTACCCATTATGGGCTTATATGGTGCGTCATGTATTAGTTGCAAAAGGACTGTGGAATATTGTGCACAATGTTGAAAAACATCCTATTACACTTGTAAACACAGTTGGTGAAGGTGATGCAGACAATGTTGAAGATGATGATTTCATGTTCATGTTTGTGTTGTGGTTCCTTCTGCACCTTCTGTAGAGAGAATTTGTTGGGATGACAGAGATGCTCAGACACATGCATTGATAGCTTTGTCTATCAAACATGCCATTATTCCTCACATTCGCTCTTGTAGAATATCTAAGTATGCTTGGATACACTTACCACTTTATACCAGGCAAGGAATGAGGCTCATGTTGCTTATCTCCAAAAATAGTCAGAGAGTGAGCACATGAATGAAGGAGATTCCATGGACAATTTTCTGACAAAGATCAAAGATTTGAAGGAACAGTTGACAGTATAAGGCTAGGCTTGTTGCAAAGGGTTATGCTTAGGAAAGAGGCATTGATTTTGATGAGGCCTTTGCTCTTACATGCCGAATGACTACTCTTCATAGCATCTGTGCACTTGCAACTCATGATGGTTGGAATGTACATCAGTTGGACACTAAAACTACATTTTTGAATGGTGATTTGCATGGAAGGGCATGAAAACCAAGTGTGTAGGTTGGAAAAAGCATTATTTGGTTTGAAGCAAGCAACGCATGCTTGGTATGAAAAGATATATGCCTACTTGATTGCACATGGTTTTGAGAAAAATCCAATCGAGAGAACCTTATATCTTAAGCATGCTAATGTGTGCTTCTGATCATTGTTGTGTATGTTGATGACATGTTGTTCACCTGTCCTCATGAGAAGCATATTGTTGATTTTAAGGTTGATCTGCATGCCTCATTTGAGATGTCAGATTTGGGGCATTTGCATCATTATTTGGGCATTGAGTTCATGCAAGATGATAGAGGAATAGCTTTGTGTCAAACAAAATATATTGACACATTATCAGAGCATTTTGGCCTTGAAGACTGCAAACCTATTGCCACTCTTATGGAGACAGGTTTATGATTGAGTTTTCATGATGCCAGAGATGCATTTGATGCTATTCCCTATCAGTAGGCTGTTGGATGCTCGATTTACTTATGCATTACTCGGCCAGATATTCAGTTTGTTGTCTCACAGATGAGCAGGTTATGCATTGCCCACGTGTCAAGCATTGGGAGGCAGTTAAGTGCATCTTTCGCTACTTGAGTGGTATCCGACTACTTGGAGTGTTTTATCCCAAGGGGGGATCACTACCACTAGATTTACATGCTTTTTTTGACTCTGATTGGGCTAGTTGCTATGACACTCGTGTGTCCACTAGAGGTTTTCAAGTAGTTGCTACAAGCTTTAGCCCTAACAGGGTAACATACTAGACTTTGAATTCGGTCAATGAACATTTAATGACAAAGTACACCTTAAAAATATCAAATCTATCAGCAAGAAACATAATAGGAAAATTATTTCTCTCCATTACTTCTTGTGATTCCTTTTTGGCTTATTCATGGATAATGATGTTCTCAATGGATATTTTCTCTTTGATTGTGAGTTCCCTTTCCCTACAGAGGAATTCTTCTTACCATTAGTCATGGTGACATCTTCCTGGAGATGACATTTTTGTTTCAAGTCCTTCAACTTAATTTGATCATGTTCGTTAAGTTCTTGAGAAAATAGAGTATCAAAAGTATTATTGTTCTCATTGATGAACTAAGAATGAGGAGTAGAATGTTCCTACTGACCTTCATTGTGCTTCTTTTTTGAAACAACTTGAGTCCATCCTTCCTCATCCTTATTGTCAAGAGTATTTTGAATAGTATCTTGCTCATAATAAGCATGTTTGTCTTCAGACCTAGTATTTGGATCCAAGTTCTTTTTGTCTTCTCCCACCTAAACTTGCACTTTTTCAAAGGGATTAGAAACTTCTTGTAAAAGAACATCAAATTGGTTGTTGGACTTGACACTTTTCTTTCTCTGATTTTCTACATTTCCTTTCTTATTATATGAGCTATTCATTGAAGGTTTGTTAATGGTTGTACCATTAAAATGATTCCCTTTGCTTGAAGATTCTTGATTTCCTTATTGAACCAATAGGGGACAATCCTTTATAAGGTGTCCTTGCTAAAGCAAGTATTAGAGAGGTTCCTGTAAAAAAACCTTTTGTTCATGTAGGCTTCTACCATCACAATCTTTAATAACCAAGGTGGTTTTAATAGGTTTGACTATGTCCACTTCTATCATGAACTAAGGATCCTAGTTGGGATTGATGGCTCCTTTAGTTCTTTGTCCAAGTACTTTGCATATTAACCCACTAAGACTATCAATCTAGGGTAAAGGCCAATGGGCAAATCATGAAATTCCACCCAAATAGGGATCTTCGTAGGTTTGGGCCCCTGGAGGGTTGAAACCAATGTACCACTTAAAAAAACATATAGGTGTGAACTTAATTAGCCATTGTTCCTCACTAATCACTTTAAGAGCACTTAAAGCATCCTCAACGTAGAAAAAGAAATATTATTAGGCAAATATTGAATATTCCTGACAAATAAATATTTGCTTTCTAAATTATTTTTCACCCAAAGTCTTAGGACATCCCTAGCTAATTTGGGGCCATGGCATAAACCTATCACAACCTTATCAACAAGTTGAGCTTGCCAATTATCCAAAGTATTTCTATCTATAATCAGAGTATCATCATCTCTGTCTTCAATTTCAATGTCAATGTTTATCTCATGGGCATTATCTTCTCCCTCCAATTTTTGTTTTCCTTTATCTAGGAAACCATTATATGGGGGCTTGGGCATACCTGGATTTCCATATTTGTTAAACAAAGGATTCAAAAAGTTACAATGATTCCTCAAGGGCTTAGCAAATGATTTTGAGGGGGAGGTAGAGACTTTCAGTTCTGTCCATCCACTGTTTCCTCCATCCACACCTTGGTTGTTAGAGGCTAAGGTCCCATTTCTAGCATATCTAGGAACCTGCATTCCTTTCGCAATAGGATTATTCAAGGTAGAAGCTACAGAAGATTACCTTGGGGGTTTCACATCATTGAAGTCATGATAACATCATGTTGTCTGAGTCGTCTTTGACTTTTCCCAGCAATGTCAGCATAACCATTTCTTAATGCCTCAAGTAGAGACATCAAATCTGAGGAGGAGCACAAACAATTCTCTCTTACACCTAGAGAAGAGGGCAAAAATCCCTGGTACAGGGGGGCACTTGAATCACCGGTTCACAAAGGTAAGAAGAAGTTACATGTCTAACTCAGCCTCCCTGCTGGGGGACTCCGTGCTTGGAACTCTGATGCAAGGTTGTCCCTATGTGAACGTTGCTCGCCATCAGCCTCCTTTTTTTTTAGAGCACAATGAATTGAAATATGCACACACCCAATCTCGTAAGGTAGAGACACCCATCTTGAGGATCTCAAGAACATGTCCAACCATCAGCCTCTTTTTGCCCATGCAATCGCCTCTAAAATAGAGGTTCATATACAAAGATGCATAACTAAAAGAAAATGTTGATATGCATTCTTTTCCAAATGTCTGATAGCTATAGATGAAGAATATTAAAACCAAATTATTGGATAAAAACATTACCCTCCAGTTAGAGAGTGCAAAGATCAAACATATGACCTCAGGATTCTCAAACTACCATTCTCTTCCAAATTTGACAAGGCAATGGAAAATTTATAAAATTTATACCCATAACGTGAATCATTTTGGTTTCTTACATATAGCCTTGTGTGACCTTTTGAATCATAATGATTTTCATAAAAAATGCAATGAATTGTGGTGATGAAAATCACCATGACAATGCAAAGATGAGGTTGATCTTATAGTGCTTGTTCTTTATGTTGATGAAATTCTCTTGATCGGGTCATGTGATGAGAAAGTTGGCATGATTATGGTAATTTGCAACATACTTTGATGTCACATATCTTGGTCTTTTGGACTATGTCTTGGTATCCAATAAATATCCATTGAGGGGGGAATTGTTGTGTATATTGAGAAACTACTTCAACATTTTGGTTTTGAGGATTGCAAGCCTATTTCAACACCAATGGAAACAAGTTTTAGATTCTTAATTGAGGATATAGAGGATGCATTTGATACTTCTCTTTATTAGCATGTTGTGGGATGGTTGATACATGCATGCAACACTTTGTCAAACATACAATACATAGTTTGCTAGTTGAGTCAATTTATGCATAGACTTGGCACTAAGCATTGGAAAATGGTAAAATGTGTGTTTAGATATCTCAAGTACTTTGATTTTGGGTTTCTTTTATGGTAGAGCTGCCAACTATGCTTGCATGCTTTTACATATAGTGATTGTGTTGTTTGTTATGATACAAGAGTGTATATTAGTGGTGATTGCTTTTTCATTGGGGGATCATGCATACCTTGGTTGAGTAAGAATTAACCTCCTTTTTCCACACTGAGTTGTGAAGCTGAGTATAAGGCAATATATTCAGAATTATAGTGAAATGTATATGGCAGAGACTCCTATTGATAGATCTATGCAAGGAAGAAGAAGAAGCTTGGAGCACAACACAACACTGAAAATTACCAAGTGAATGTACAAAGATAAGTGACCCATTCGGGTTATAGGCATATATACAATCCAGGGGAAAAAAACTCCTAAAGAGGGAAAAAAGTGCCTCGGTGGTCCTAAGTGTGTTCACACACATCACTACCAAAACATATCAACAAATCTCCCCTAGGAGTGATGTGGTGAACAAGGAGCTGACACTCATGTATAAGGAAGTGCCAAGCTATGTGGAAAGAGATCAATCCAGAAAAGGAAGTAAACCCAAAGCTTTAAAAAAAGCTTTGAACTTCTCCCTAGGCAGAGCCTTTGTGAAAAGGTCTGTAATGTTATCCTGTGTGGGCACATATGTCAAATTGATCTCTCTAGTAGAGATCCTCTCTCTGACATAATGATAATGCACCTTAATGTGCTTTGTGTGAGCATGGAACACATGGTTCCTTACAACTACCAATGCGTTCTTACTGTAAGTGAAGATGTGTGGTGGCACAAAAGTGACCAACACCCACATAAGCCAAAAGGTGTCGGAGTCACACAAACTCAATAGTCGCTGTGAAAGCTGCCCTGTACTCAGCCTCACAAATAGAAGTGGCCACAATAGGGTGCTTCTTCCTTAACCAAGATATGCATGAGCTACCAATCATGAAGCAAAAACCACTGGTGGACACACGTGTCATAGCAACCAACCGAGTCTGCATAAAGAAAAGCATGTAAATCTGGAAGTAGTGACCCCCCCCTTGGGATAAAACAATCCAAGTAGTTGAGTACCACTCAAGTAGCGAAAGATGCACTTAATTGCATGCCAATACTTGAAACATGGGAAATGCATGAACCTGCTCATATGAGAGACAACAAACTGTATATTAGGTTGAGTTATGCATAAGTAAAACAAGCATCCAACAACTTGGTGATAAAGAAAAACATCAAATGCACCTTCAACATCATGAAAACTCAATCGTAAACCTATTTCCATAGGAATGGCAATAGGTTTGCAATCTCCAAGGCCAAAATCTTGCAATAATGTGTCAATATATTTTGTTTGACATGAAGCCATTCCCCCATCAACTTGCATAAATTGAATGCCCAAACAATGATGCAAATGCCTCAAATCTTACACCTCAAAAGAGGCATGTAAATCAGCCTTACATTCAGCAATATGCTTCTCATTAGGACTAGTGAGCAACATGTCATCGACATACACAACAATGATAAGAAGTAAATCATCTGCATGCTTAACGTATAGTGCTCTTAGTTGGAATGTTCTCAAAACCATGTGCAATGAATTAGGCATGTATCTTTTCATACCAAGCACATAGTGCTTGCTTCAAACCATATAATGCCTTTTTCAACCTGCACATTTTGTTTTCATGCTCTTTCTGCACAAAACCATGGGGTTGAAATACAAACAGTTATTCATGTAATTCACCATTTAGAGATGTTTTTTTAATGTTTAACTAATGTAAATTCCAATCATAATGAACTGCAAGGCACACATGCTACAAAAGATGGTCATTAGGCAAGTGGATGTAAAGGTCTCATCAAAATCAATGCCTCCCTCTTAAGCATAACCTTTTGCAACAAGCCTAGCCTTATACCTATGAATTGTTCCATCAATCTTACATTTCAGCTTGTATACCCATTTAGTGCCAAAACACGATTCTCTGCTCAAAATCGCGATTCTCAAAAACACGATTCTCTGCTCAAAATCGCGATTCTCAAAAATCACGATTTTCAGCCGAAAACACGATTTTGATAAAACACGATTCTCAACGTACAAAATCGCGATTCTTTGAAGTTCACAAAATCGCCATTCTCTTGAAGTTCACAAAATCGCGATTCTCTTGATTTTCACAAAATCGCGATTCTCTTGATTTCACAAAATCGCGATTCTCTTGATTTCACAAAATCGCGATTTTTCCCAAAAGGTCCTGTTTGCCTGTTTTGACCCCTAGGAGCCTGATTTGACATAACTTTTTTATCCAAAGTCCATTTTTTGAGCTCTATAGCTTGTTGGACTTTCAGATAAGATAATTTGAAGTTGACCTTCAGGTGGGACCTGTAACCCAAGGGGACTCCAAAGGATTTTTGAACCATACCAAGGGGAAATTTTGGACTCTTAGCCAAAGCTTATGAGCTTGAGATCTGGTAGACACCTAGGCAAGGATAGACAAAGCATTAGATCTTCTCAGTCCAGTGTCAACCATACAGCTAAGTCTTGGGCACAACAACTAAGTGGTTGTCCTTACATACTAAACTCTGACACAAGTGACTCAGAAATGTCTTTTAGCATGGGGAAACCTGCAGGTGGCTCAGGAACTGCCCATCTACAAACACCAGAAGGACCCTATAAAACACAATTGGAATATATTCGGACCAATCGATTAGGTGCTCGCATCTATGAGGATGGCTTGAGGCGATCAGTGGTCCAACTCAAAAATCCAGATCAACCCTTTGGACTTGAACACCCAGTGGTCAAGTTCGAAGAGGGTTCATACATTGATAAGGAAGGAACCATGTATGTGGTCACCAACCTACCAGATAGGACTGATGAGCACGATTCTGTGAAAACACGATTCTCTGTTGGCGATTTTCAAAAACACGATCCTCTGCTCAAAATCGCGATTCTCAAAAACACGATTCTCTGAGACAAAATCACGATTCTCTAAAACACGATTCTGTGAAAACACGATTCTGTGAACCACGATTCTGTGCTCAAAATCGCGATTCTCAAAAAACACGATTCTCTGAGACAAAATCGCGATTCTCTAAAACACGATTCTGTGAACCACGATTCTGTGAAACACGATTCTGTGAAACACGATTCTGTGAACCACGATTCTGTGAACCACGATTCTGTGAAAACACGATTCTCTGCTCAAAATCACGATTCTCAAAAACACGATTCTCTGCTCAAAATCGCGATTCTAAAAAACATGATTCTCTGCTCAAAATCGCGATTCTCAAAAACACGATTCTCTGCTCAAAATCGCGATTCTCAAAAATCACGATTTTCAGCCGAAAACACGATTTTGATAAAACACGATTCTCAACGTACAAAATCGCGATTCTTTGAAGTTCACAAAATCGCGATTCTCTTGAAGTTCACAAAATCGCGATTCTCTTGATTTTCACAAAATCGCGATTCTCTTGATTTCACAAAATCGCAATTTTTCCCAAAAGGTCCTGTTTGCCTGTTTTGACCCTCAGGAGCCTGATTTGACATAACTTTTTCATCCAAAGTCCATTTTTTGAGCTCTATAGCTTGTTGGACCTTCAGATAAGATAATTTGAAGTTGACCTTCAGGTGGGACCTGTAACCCAAGGGGACTCCAAAGGATTTTTGAACCATACCAAGGGGAAATTTTGGACTCTTAGCCAAAGCTTATGAACTTGAGATCTGGTAGACACCTAGGCAAGGATAGACAAAGCATTAGATCTTCTCAGTCCAGTGTCAACCATACAGCTAAGTCTTGGGCACAACAACTAAGTGGTTGTCCTTACATACTAAACTCTGACACAAGTGACTCAGAAATGTCTTTTAGCATGGGGAAACCTGCAGGTGGCTCAGGAACTGCCCATCTACAAACACCAGAAGGACCCTATAAAACACAATTGGAATATATTCGGACCAATCGATTACGTGCTCGCATCTATGAGGATGGCTTGAGGCGATCAGTGGTCCAACTCAAAAATCCAGATCAACCCTTTGGACTTGAACACCCAGTGGTCAAGTTCGAAGAGGGTTCATACATTGATAAGGAAGGAACCATGTATGTGGTCACCAACCTACCAGATAGGACTGATGAGCACGATTCTGTGAAAACACGATTCTCTGTTGGCGATTTTCAAAAACACGATCCTCTGCTCAAAATCGCGATTCTCAAAAACACGATTCTCTGAGACAAAATCACGATTCTCTAAAACACGATTCTGTGAAAAAACGATTCTGTGAACCACGATTCTGTGAAAACACGATTCTGTGAACCACGATTCTGTGCTCAAAATCGCGATTCTCAAAAAACACGATTCTCTGAGACAAAATCGCGATTCTCTAAAACACGATTCTGTGAACCACGATTCTGTGAAACACGATTCTGTGAAACACGATTCTGTGAACCACGATTCTGTGAAAACACGATTCTCTGCTCAAAATCGCGATTCTCAAAAACACGATTCTCTGCTCAAAATCGCGATTCTAAAAAACACGATTCTCTGCTCAAAATCGCGATTCTCAAAAACACGATTCTCTGCTCAAAATCGCGATTCTCAAAAATCACGATTTTCAGCCGAAAACACGATTTTGTGAAAACACGATTCTCAAGGTACAAAATCGCGATTCTTTGAAGTTCACAAAATCGCCATTCTCTTGAAGTTCACAAAATCGCGATTCTCTTGATTTTCACAAAATCGCGATTCTCTTGAATTCACAAAATCGCGATTCTCTTGATTTCACAAAATCGCGATTTTTCCCAAAAGGTCCTGTTTGCCTGTTTTGATCCTCAGGAGCCTGATTTGACATAACTTTTTCATCCAAAGTCCATTTTTTGAGCTCTATAGCTTGTTGGACCTTCAGATAAGATAATTTGAAGTTGACCTTCAGGTGGGACCTGTAACCCAAGGGGACTCCAAAGGATTTTTGAACCATACCAAGGGGAAATTTTGGACTTTAGCCAAAGCTTATGAACTTGAGATCTGGTAGACACCTAGGCAAGGATAGACAAAGCATTAGATCTTCTCAGTCCAGTGTCAACCATACAACTAAGTCTTGGGCACAACAACTAAGTGGTTGTCCTTACATACTAAACTCTGACACAAGTGACTCAGAAATGTCTTTTAGCATGGGGAAACCTGCAGGTGGCTCAGGAACTGCCCATCTACAAACACCAGAAGGACCCTATAAAAACACAATTGGAATATATTCGGACCAATCGATTAGGTGCTCGCATCTATGAGGATGGCTTGAGGCGATCAGTGGTCCAACTCAAAAATCCAGATCAACCCTTTGGACTTGAACACCCAGTGGTCAAGTTCGAAGAGGGTTCATACATTGATAAGGAAGGAACCATGTATGTGGTCACCAACCTACCAGATAGGACTGATGAGCACGATTCTGTGAAAACACGATTCTCTGTTGGCGATTTTCAAAAACACGATCCTCTGCTCAAAATCGCGATTCTCAAAAACACGATTCTCTGAGACAAAATCACGATTCTCTAAAACACGATTCTGTGAAAACACGATTCTGTGAACCACGATTCTGTGAAAACACGATTCTGTGAACCACGATTCTGTGCTCAAAATCGCGATTCTCAAAAAACACGATTCTCTGAGACAAAATCGCGATTCTCTAAAACACGATTCTGTGAACCACGATTCTGTGAAACACGATTCTGTGAAACACGATTCTGTGAACCACGATTCTGTGAAAACACGATTCTCTGCTCAAAATCGCGATTCTCAAAAACACGATTCTCTCCTCAAAATCGCGATTCTAAAAAATACGATTCTCTGCTCAAAATCGCGATTCTCAAAAACACGATTCTCTGCTCAAAATCGCGATTCTCAAAAATCACGATTTTCAGCCGAAAACACGATTTTGTGAAAACACGATTCTCAACGTACAAAATCGCGATTCTTTGAAGTTCACAAAATCGCCATTCTCTTGAAGTTCACAAAATCGCGATTCTCTTGATTTTCACAAAATCGCGATTCTCTTGATTTCACAAAATCGCGATTCTCTTGATTTCACAAAATCGCAATTTTTCCCAAAAGGTCCTATTTGCCTGTTTTGACCCTCAGGAGCCTGATTTGACATAACTTTTTCATCCAAAGTCCATTTTTTGAGCTCTATAGCTTGTTGGACCTTCAGATAAGATAATTTGAAGTTGACCTTCAGGTGGGACCTGTAACCCAAGGGGACTCCAAAGGATTTTTGAACCATACCAAGGGGAAATTTTGGACTCTTAGCCAAAGCTTATGAACTTGAGATCTGGTAGACACCTAGGCAAGGATAGACAAAGCATTAGATCTTCTCAGTCCAGTGTCAACCATACAGCTAAGTCTTGGGCACAACAACTAAGTGGTTGTCCTTACATACTAAACTCTGACACAAGTGACTCAGAAATGTCTTTTAGCATGGGGAAACCTGCAGGTGGCTCAGGAACTGCCCATCTACAAACACCAGAAGGACCCTATAAAACACAATTGGAATATATTCGGACCAATCGATTACGTGCTCGCATCTATGAGGATGGCTTGAGGCGATCAGTGGTCCAACTCAAAATCCAGATCAACCCTTTGGACTTGAACACCCAGTGGTCAAGTTCGAAGAGGGTTCATACATTGATAAGGAAGGAACCATGTATGTGGTCACCAACCTACCAGATAGGACTGATGAGCACGATTCTGTGAAAACACGATTCTCTGTTGGCGATTTTCAAAAACACGATCCTCTGCTCAAAATCGCGATTCTCAAAAACACGATTCTCTGAGACAAAATCACGATTCTCTAAAACACGATTCTGTGAAAAAACGATTCTGTGAACCACGATTCTGTGAAAACACGATTCTGTGAACCACGATTCTGTGCTCAAAATCGCGATTCTCAAAAAACACGATTCTCTGAGACAAAATCGCGATTCTCTAAAACACGATTCTGTGAACCACGATTCTGTGAACACGATTCTGTGAAACACGATTCTGTGAACCACGATTCTGTGAAAACACGATTCTCTGCTCAAAATCGCGATTCTCAAAAACACGATTCTCTGCTCAAAATCGCGATTCTAAAAAACACGATTCTCTGCTCAAAATCGCGATTCTCAAAAACACGATTCTCTGCTCAAAATCGCGATTCTCAAAATCACGATTTTCAGCCGAAAACACGATTTTGTGAAAACACGATTCTCAAGGTACAAAATCGCGATTCTTTGAAGTTCACAAAATCGCCATTCTCTTGAAGTTCACAAAATCGCGATTCTCTTGATTTTCACAAAATCGCGATTCTCTTGAATTCACAAAATCGCGATTCTCTTGATTTCACAAAATCACGATTTTTCCCAAAAGGTCCTGTTTGCCTGTTTTGATCCTCAGGAGCCTGATTTGACATAACTTTTCATCCAAAGTCCATTTTTTGAGCTCTATAGCTTGTTGGACCTTCAGATAAGATAATTTGAAGTTGACCTTCAGGTGGGACCTGTAACCCAAGGGGACTCCAAAGGATTTTTGAACCATACCAAGGGGAAATTTTGGACTTTTAGCCAAAGCTTATGAACTTGAGATCTGGTAGACACCTAGGCAAGGATAGACAAAGCATTAGATCTTCTCAGTCCAGTGTCAACCATACAACTAAGTCTTGGGCACAACAACTAAGTGGTTGTCCTTACATACTAAACTCTGACACAAGTGACTCAGAAATGTCTTTTAGCATGGGGAAACCTGGAGGTGGCTCAGGAACTGCCCATCTACAAACACCAGAATGACCCTATAAAACACAATTGGAATATATTCGGACCAATCGATTAGGTGCTCGCATCTATGAGGATGGCTTGAGGCGATCAGTGGTCCAACTCAAAAATCCAGATCAACCCTTTGGACTTGAACACCCAGTGGTCAAGTTCGAAGAGGGTTCATACATTGATAAGGAAGGAACCATATATGTGGTCCACCAACCTACCAGATAGGACTGATGAGCACGATTCTGTGAAAACACGATTCTATGTTGGCGATTTTCAAAAACACGATCCTCTGCTCAAAATCGCGATTCTCAAAAACACGATTCTCTGAGACAAAATCACGATTCTCTAAAACACGATTCTGTGAAAACACGATTTGGTGAACCACGATTCTGTGAAACACGATTCTGTGAACCACGATTCTGTGCTCAAAATCGCGATTCTCAAAAACACGATTCTCTGAGACAAAATCGCGATTCTCTAAACACGATTCTGTGAACCACGATTCTGTGAAACACGATTCTGTGAATACACGATTCTGTGAACCACGATTCTGTGAAAACACGATTCTCTGCTCAAAATCGCGATTCTCAAAAACACGATTCTCTCCTCAAAATCGCGATTCTAAAAAATACGATTCTCTGCTCAAAATCGCGATTCTCAAAAACACGATTCTCTGCTCAAAATCGCGATTCTCAAAAATCACGATTTTCAGCCGAAAACACGATTTTGTGAAAACACGATTCTCAACGTACAAAATCGCGATTCTTTGAAGTTCACAAAATCGCCATTATCTTGAAGTTCACAAATCGCGATTCTCTTGATTTTCACAAAATCGCGATTCTCTTGATTTCACAAAATCGCGATTCTCTTGATTTCACAAATTCGCGATTTTTCCCAAACGTCCTGTTTGCCTGTTTTGACCCCAGGAGCCTGATTTGACATAACTTTTTTCATCCAAAGTCATTTTTTGAGCTCTATAGATTGTTGGACCTTCAGATAAGATAATTTGAAGTTGACCTTCAGGTGGGACCTGTAACCCAAGGGGACTCCAAAGGATTTTTGAACCATACCAAGGGGAAATTTTGGACTCTTAGCCAAAGCTTATGAACTTGAGATCTGGTAGACACCTAGGCAAGGATAGACAAAGCATTAGATCTTCTCAGTCCAGTGTCAACCATACAGCTAAGTCTTGGGCACAACAACTAAGTGGTGTCCTTACATACTAACTCTGACACAAGTGACTCAGAAATGTCTTTTAGCATGGGGAAACCTGCAGGTGCTCAGGAACTGCCATCTACAAACACCAGAAGGACCCTAATAAAACACAATTGGAATATATTCGGACCAATCGATTAGCTGCTCGCATCTATGAGGATGGCTTGAGGCGATCAGTGGTCCAACTCAAAATCCAGATCAACCCTTTGGACTTGAACACCCAGTGGTCAAGTTCGAAGAGGGTTCATACATTGATAAGGAAGGAACCATGTATTTGGTCACCAACCTACCAGATAGGACTGTCATGAGCACGATTCTGTGAAAACACGATTCTCTGTTGGCGATTTCAAAAACACGATCCTCTGCTCAAAATCGCGATTTTCAAAAAACACGATTCTCTGAGACAAAATCACGATTCTCTAAAACACGATTCTGTGAAAACACGATTCTTGTGAACCACGATTCTGTGAAAACACGATTCTGTGAACCACGATTCTTTGCTCAAATCGCGATTCTCAAAAACACGATTCTCTGAGACAAAATCGCGATTCTCTAAAACACGATTCTGTGAACCACGATTCTGTGAAACACGATTTTGTGAAACACGATTCTGTGAACCACGCTTCTGTGAACCACGATTCTGTGAAAACACGATTCTCTACTCAAAATCACGATTCTCAAAAACACGATTCTCTCTTCAAAATCGCGATTCTAAAAAACACGATTCTCTGCTCAAAATCGCCGATTCTCAAAACACGATTCTCTGCTCAAAATCGCGATTCTCAAAAATCACGATTTTCAGCCGAAAACACAGATTTTGTGAAAACACGATTCTCAACGTACAAAATCGCGATTCTTTGAAGTTCACAAAATCGTCATTCTCTTGAAGTTCACAAAATCGCGATTCTCTTGATTTTCACAAATCGCGATTCTCTTGATTCACAAAATCGCGATTCTCTTGATTTCACAAATCGCGATTTTTCCCAAAAGGTCCTGTTTGCCTGTTTTGATCCCTAGGAGCCTGATTTGACATAACTTTTTCATCCAAAGTCCATTTTTTGAGCTCTATAGCTTGTTGGACCTTCAGATAAGATAATTTGAAGTTGACGTTCAGGTGGGACCTGTAACCCAAGGGGACTCCAAAGGATTTTTGAACCATACCAAGGGGAAATTTTGGACTCTTAGCCAAAGCTTATGAACTTGAGATCTGGTAGACACCCTAGGCAAGGATAGACAAAGCATTAGATCTTCTCAGTCCAGTGTCAACCATACAGCTAAGTCTTGGGCCACAACAACTAAGTGGTTGCCTTACATACTAAACTCTGACACAAGTGACTCAGAAATGTCTTTTAGCATGGGGAAACCTGCAGGTGGCTCAGGAACTGCCCATCTACAAACACCAGAAGGACCCTATAAAACACAATTGGAATATATTCGGACCAATCGATTAGGTGCTCGCATCTATGAGGATGGCTTGAGGCGATCAGTGGTCCAACTCAAAAATCCAGATCAACCCTTTGGACTTGAACACCCAGTGGTCAAGTTCGAAGAGGGTTCATACATTGATAAGGAAGGAACCATGTATGTGGTCACCAAACCTACCAGATAGGACTGATGAGCACGATTCTGTGAAAACACGATTCTCTGTTGGCGATTTTCAAAACACGATCCTCTGCTCAAAATCGCGATTCTCAAAAACACGATTCTCTGAGACAAAATCACGATTCTCTAAAACACGATTCTGTGAAAACACGATTTCTGTGAACCCACGATTCTGTGCTCAAAATCGCGATTCTCAAAAAACACGATTCTCTGAGACAAAATCGCGATTCTCTAAAACACGATTCTGTGAACCACGATTCTGTGAAACACGATTCTGTTGAAACACGATTCTGTGAACCACGATTCTGTGAACCACGATTCTGTGAAACACGATTCTCTGCTCAAAATCACGATTCTCAAAACACGATTCTCTGCTCAAAATCGCGATTCTAAAAAACATGATTCTCTGCTCAAAATCGCGATTCTCAAAAACACGATTCTCTGCTCAAAATCGCGATTCTCAAAATCACGATTTTCAGCCGAAAACCACGATTTTGATAAAACACGATTCTCAACGTACAAAATCGCGATTCTTTGAAGTTCACAAATCGCCATTCTCTTGAAGTTCACAAAATCGCGATCTCTTGATTTTCACAAAATCGCGATTCTCTTGATTTCACAAAATCGCGATTCTCTTTGATTTCACAAATCGCAATTTTTCCCAAAAGGTCCTGTTTGCCTGTTTGACCCTCAGGAGCCTGATTTGACATAACTTTTTCATCCAAAGTCCATTTTTTGAGCTCTATAGCTTGTTGGACCTTCAGATAGATAATTGAAGTTGACCTCAGGTGGGACCTGTAACCCAAGGGGACTCCAAGGATTTTTGAACCATACCAAGGGGAAATTTTGGACTCTTAGCCAAAGCTTATGAACTTGAGATCTGGTAGACACCGTAGGCAAGGATAGACAAAGCATTAGATCTTCTCAGTCCAGTGTCAACCATACAGATAAGTCTTGGGCACAACAACTAAGTGTTGTCCTTACATACTAAACTCTGACACAAGTGATCAGAAATGTCTTTTAGCATGGGGAAACCTGCAGGTTGGCTCAGGAACTGCCCATCTACAAACACCAGAAGGACCCTAATAAAACACAATTGGAATATATTCGGACCAATCGATTACGTGCTCGCATCTATGAGGATGGCTTGAGGCGATCAGTGGTCCAACTCAAAAATCCAGATCAACCCTTTGGACTTGAAACACCCAGTGGTCAAGTTCGTAAGAGGGTTCATACATTGATAAGGAAGGAACCATGTATGTGGTCACCAACCTACCAGATAGGACTGATGAGCACGATTCTGTGAAAACACGATTCTCTGTTGGCGATTTTCAAAAACACGATCCTCTGCTCAAAATCGCGATTCTCAAAAACACGATTCTCTGAGACAAAATCACGATTCTCTAAAACACGATTCTGTGATTCTGTGAACCACGATTCTGTGAACACGATTCTTCGATTCTGTGCTCAAAATCGCGATTCTCAAAAAACACGATTCTCTGAGACAAAATCGCGATTCTCTAAAACACGATTCTGTGAACCACGATTCTGTGAAACACGATTCTGTGAAACACGATTCTGTGAACCACGATTCTGTGAACCACGATTCTGTGAAAACACGATTCTCTGCTCAAAATCACGATTCTCAAAAACACGATTCTCTGCTCAAAATCGCGATTCTAAAAAACATGATTCTCTGCTCAAAAATCGCGATTCTCAAAAACACGATTCTCTGCTCAAAATCGCGATTTCAAAAATCACGATTTTCAGCCGAAAACA
>CM035442.1:41935000-42030000 GCA_020310875.1 Ceratopteris richardii | reverse complement strand
CACACCTTGATATGGCATAAAGCTCAGCTCTTGGAGGTCTTCACATAGTTCTCTCTAACCACGACTAAAGCTGCCATCTATTTATAGTTGAGTTTGGGAGGCTAACTTCCCTCAATCACTCTCCAATCAATGAGTGATTGATTTGATTCTCTACCTACCACAAATCACGAATTCGTGGCTCCTCTTTCCCTTTCTGATCAAGTGGACTCAACCACTTAAGATTCTCTCACTTTTACATTAAGTAAACTCTTCAAAAGTTACAAGAGGTAGTTCACAAGTGAACTTTACATTGTCTTCATTTTAAGGCTTCTTTTATGACTTTTGGGACTCAAGCCAATACTTAGGCTTGTCATAGACTTGCTCCAACAGCTCCCCCTCAAGCCAAGTATGCTTGAGGTCTTCAATCTTCCAAGATTACCTGTAAACCAATCATCGCCTTGAATTTGCAAAGCTTTGTACCATCCAATGCTTTGGTTAGAATATCTGCACATTGTTGATGAGTGGACACATATGATATTTGAATCTCTTTGCTTAGAACCTTCTCTCTTACATAGTGCTAATGAACTTCAATATGTTTAGTCCTTGCATGAAAAATAGGATTAGCAGCCAAATGAATAGAACTCATATTGTCACCATAAATAGTCTTCATCCACATAGCTTCTTGTGTAGCTATGGCAAGACCTCTGTATTCAGCTTTAGTAGAAGAGAGAGCAACTGTGGGTCGCTTCTTGGATGACCATGAAATAAATTTTGAACCTGCAAAGGTAAGATAACCTGAAGTGCTCCTTGTGTCTTCTTTGGAGCCAACCCAATCTGCAATCAGAAAATAGCTTCAAACCTAAGTCAGTTACATAAGGATAATAAAGTCCTTCATTTATGGTTCCTTTGAGATACTTGAGAATCCTTTTGGCAGCATCCATATGTGGTTTCCTTGGTGTGTGCATAAATTGACTTAGCACACTCACAATGTAACATATATCTACTCTTGTCAATGTGGCATAGTTGAGACTACCCACTAGACTTTGATATGATGTGATGTCCTCTATGAGTTCACCTTCATGTGAGCTCAATTTGTGATTGACCTCCATTGGAGTACCTGCAATCTTACAATCTTTCATATTGAATTTTGCCAACATGTCCTTAATGTACTTTCTTTGAGTGAGAAACAAACCATGATCTGACAACTTCCAAGCCTAGGAAGTAGGTAAGTGAACCCAAATCACTTATCTTGAACTCTTCTCTCATATGATCTTTGATCTTCTTCATACCATCTACATCATTCCCTGTCAATATAATATCATCTACATATACACATAAGTAGATGACCTCAGAATTACTCTTTTTAATAAAGAGTGAAGGATCTGCCTTGCTTGGTTGAAAGCCTTTGTCCTACAGGAATGAAACAAGCCTGAAATTCCAAGCTCTTGGGGCTTGCTTGAGACCATACAATGCTTTGTTAAGTTTACACACATAATCAGGATAAATTTGATTCTCAAAACTAGGTGGTTGTGCCATATATACCTCTTCTGTTATCCAATCATTCAAGAATGCATTCTTTACATCTAGTTGAAGTATCTTCCAATTCTTGGAAGAGGCAATACTAAGCAAAGCCCTAATAGTAGGCATCTTTGCCACAGGAGAGAAGGTCTCCTCATAATCAATTCCCTGAGTTTGTGCAAAGCCTTTTGCTACAAGCCTTGCCTTATACCTATTAATGGAACCATCAGAATTCTTCTTGAGTTTATAGACCCATCTTGAGCTTATTACCTTCATGGATGAAATCTTGGGCACCAAATCCCAAGTGTTGTTTTCCTCAAGTGCTTCAATCTCTTCCTTCATCGCATGCTTCCATTCTGATTTTGCTTTGGCCTCTTCAAAGGATGATGGATCCTCTTGGTTTATATCCTGTGCTATGTAGATAGAATGTTTAGTTACTAATGAGGTGTCAAACCCATACTTTTCTGGTTTTTTCTTTTCCCTCATAGATCTTCTTAGGCCATGATGTGATGATTCTGCCTCATGTCCAAGTTCCTGAAATTTTGCTTTACCTTTAGAATTCCATGCTTTGATCTTTTCCATCTGAGATTCTTCATCATCCTCTGAGGTGTCTTGTTCTTCAATCTTTGGTTGTTCTCTACCAAGCTTTGGAAAATCTTCTTCAAGATCATATGGTAAATTGATCTTCCTGCACGAATCTTCATACCATGAATTGTTGTCATCAAAAACTACAACTCTGCTTACCAAGAATCCTTTGTTGGTAGGGTTATAACCTGTAGCCCTTTTGATTGTTGTCATATCCAATAAATACACACCTTTCTGCCTTTGGATCCATCTTTCCTCTAACCTGTGAAGGAACATGAGCAAAAGCAATACATCCAAAAATTTTACAATGATCTAAGCTTGGTCTTCTTCCATTCCAAGCCTCATATGGAGTCATCCCATCAAGGAATTTTGAAGGCAACCTGTTAATCAAGTAAGTGGCTGTAGATACAGCCTCAGCCCATAGATAATTAGGCAAATGGTTTTCATTTAACATGGACCGTGCAGCTTCAACAATTGTCCTATTCCTCCTTTCTGCCATTCCATTTTGCTCAAGTGTACCTTGTAGTTACCTCTCTTTTGATTCCTCTTTCTTGAAGAAAAGAATCAAACTCATGGGAAAAGTATTCTCCCCCTCCATCTGACCTTGGCCTTTTTAGTGATTTACCTGTTTGATTCTCCACAAGAGCCAAATATCTTTTGAAGCATGAAAAAACTTCATTATTGTGTTTCATAAAGAATAGGATAGTCCATCTACTGCAATCATCAATAAAGGAGACATAATACCTTGATCCGGATATTGAAGCTTCCTTGCTAGGTCCCCATACATTTGTATGAACTAACTCCAAGAGATCTCCATGTATATAACCTTTCTTCATGAATGGTAACCTGTGAGACTTTCCAAATTGACATGCACTACACTTATAAATCATATGTTGTTTTGACAAATTAGGGAGTCCAAGTACACTTTGGTCACTGCAAATTTGCTTTAATGACCTTTCACCAATATGTGCTAACCTTTTGTGCCATACTTCCAATTCTGTGAGTGTCTGACTACCATAATTAAAGAGAGCAATGTTTCTAGTGACTTGTAATTCAAATGTGAACAATCTACCTGTCTTTTGACCTTTTGAAATTCTTCTGAATCCTTGACTTGGATCTTCAACAAATGCTCCAGCTTTTGTGAACCTGACTTGCAACCCTTTCTCTACTATCTGCCCAACACTTATCAAATTCTTTGTAATGGTAGGGACATAGAGTACCTTACTGAGTAGGTTGATGTTTCCATCAGGTGCTTTGACATTGCCTATTTTCTCCACAGGATGTCTTGTATCATCTCCTGTTTGTACCTCATGCTTATTCCTTGGATCTTTTAAATCTGATAGGAGTGCCACATTTCCTGCCACATGATTTGAACAACCTGAGTCTATGTAGAAAACATGCTCATCAGATTTACCTTGTGGCATAGCCATGTTCATGATCAATAATGAATCTTCTTTGTTTGAGTCTTCTGTGATGTTATTGAAGTCTCTCCTTCTTTTCTAGCCTCCTTGATAGTTTGAATGATTGTAGTTGTTGTAGCTTCCATGATAATTGTTGAACCTTCCTCTTGAGTAGCCATAACTTCCTCTATTGTATCCTCTGCCTCTTTGATTCCTGGAATTCCTAAAGCAATTTTCAGTTGTATGATTAGTTATTCCACAAATAGAACATGGGTTGGAGTCTTGGGATCTCCCCCTGCCTTGTCTACCTCCTCTTCCTCTACCTCTGCCATGTCTTCCTCTACCTGCATAGTTAGCTTCATATGTACCTGCTTCATCATCCACTTTCTTTGCCTTTCCTTTGTTATCTTTGGACTTGCTTTTATCAGTGTATAAAGCTGAAGATTGATTACCTTTAGAGCTTTCTCCATTTTTGATAAGCTTTGCATCTTGAGTAAGTAGTTGTCCAATAAGTGTATTGGAATCAGGTACATGCATGTCCATGTACAAATCCATAGCTATGGTGAATGCTTCCCACTTGTCATCTGCCTTCAAGCCATTGATGACCTGCCTTACAATTTGCTCTTCATCTATTACCTCTCCAATGCTTCCCAACTGATCTGTTATGTCCTTGAGCTTTGTGACAAAATCAGTCACATTTTGTTTGGGAGCCTTCTTGAGAGTTGTGAAATCCAGCCATAGTTGATGCTTCCTAGCTTTGGTACTTGAAGAGAAGAAGGCTTCAAGTGCATCCCACACTTCCTGAGATGTCTTACAACTTCTAATGTGAGGCAACAAAAAATCTGAGATAGATTTGAGGAGATAAGACGTTGCAAGTGCATCCTTGGAGCACCATGTGCTCAATCTTTCTTGCTCTTCTTGTGTTGGTTGACTTTTGTTCCTAAAACTTGGCATAACTTCATCTCCAACCACATAACCATATAAACTTCTACCTTGGAGATAAGCTTCCATCCTTAATGACCAAGCTGAGTAATTACCTCTATCCAATTTGTCGATTGATGAAGGAAATCCATCTGCCATCCTTGCTTTGATACCACTGTGAAGAGATGGATAGGTATGTGCTTGAAGATGAAGAGGTGTTGCAAAATCCTTGATCTACACCAGCCAAATGAACTCCAGGAGTATATGGTGGGCCCTTTCAGCTTTCCAATAGATGCATTGGACACCCTATGTACCTTGAAAGATCACTCTCAAAAAGATAGATCAAAACAGATAAGTTGGAGTTAGCTCAGAGGTGAAGAACTTGCTATTCTTGGTTCATACACCTGTCCAGTGTTTTGCATAATTCTCTGAGCACAGCAGCAATTAACTTAATTCCTTTCGAGGAAGTCTAGTTAACTTAAAGAGATGAATTTCAAGAGTAATCTCATAAAAAATAATGAACCACACACTGAGAATGATGTTTAACAACTGATGACATCATCCCGATTTTCATGGGCTGCTATAGTAATGAGACCAGTGAGCAGAAAAATGAACATAACTCCAGATTTAAGAATCCAATGATTATGGAAATTTATATGCTTATACTAAACAATAAGTTGAATCCAAAAAGTCTCAAATCATTGAATTTGGATACGTACAAACGGAGAAACAGCTCTGACAAGATGAGTAAAAAAGTCGGGTACCTGACAGAGAAGTGAAAATGACAAACAGGGTTGACTTCAACTGAACATAACTGAAGATTGTAATACCCAAATGAAATGAAAACTGATGAGCATATAGTAGACTTATAGAGCTAACTTGACCAAGTTAAACCACTGAAAATGATGCACCAAGCTCAGAGAAAGCATCTCTACAATCGGACTAAGAAAACTGAGAGATATGGCAGTGAGTAGTACACTTCACAAGAACATGGAAATATGAACCCAAATGATAATGAAAATGAAATTATATTGCTTGTACAATACAATGGACTTACTGATACATATGTGTGCCTTGGAATCACACCTTGATATGGCATAAAGCTCAGCTCTTGGATGTCTTCACATAGTTCTCTCTAACCACGACTAAAGTTGCCATCTATTTATAGTTCAGTTTGGGAGGCTAACTTCCCTCAATCACTCTCCAGTCAATTAGTGATTGATTTGATTCTCTACCTGCCACAAATCACAAATTCGTGGCTCCTCTTTCCCTTTTTGATCAAGTGGACTCAACCACTTAAGATTCTCTCACTTTTACATTAAGTAAACTCTTCAAAAGTTACAAGAGGTAGTTCACAAGTGAACTTTACATTGTCTTCATTTTAAGGCTTCTTCTATGACTTTGTGGGACTCAAGCCAATACTTAGGCTTGTCATAGACTTGCTCCAACAAGGAGATGGATGGATACCTTAAGGAAGTGAGGTGGTACTGCTAAAACTTGCTTTGTAGCGGCCCAAAAACACTTCAGAGTTGTATACTAGGCCCTTTTAACTTGCAAAGGACACCAAGAAAGTACCTATGTACTTTGGAGTTGATGTTTGAAACAATTGAATCAAAATAGACTACTTCATGAATAGCTAGTGTCACAAAACTTGCTATTTTTGTCCATACACCTGTTGGTTCTTTTGCTCAGTGCTTCGAGTACAGTAACAATTGATGAAATTCCTTTTGGGTGAGTTCAATTATCTTAGATAGCAAATGCTTGCAAGTTGAATCATCTAAAATCATCATCTATGCACTGTGAAATACGTTTAGCAATCCAAGGCTTATCCCTGACTTTTTAGGGACTAACCAGTAGATGACAAATGAGCACTTGGATGAGGATTTCTCCTAGATGGCTGAACAAAACGCCTTGTGATTTTTATAGCACAAAGTAGACTTCATGTTGGTTCCAACAAGCTATAGATCATCCAAAATGGTTGAGGAATTACTATGATATGTCCAGAGAAAGTTCATTGTTCTGAGTAGTCATAGCAGAGAAGTAGATAGAGATGCTCAATCATCTATATGTATTATAAAACATGGTTGTACAAGATAATTGACATACAAATGATTCTCAATGATGATGGACTGAGTGAGCTATGGTGTAAGCAACTCAAGTCGTAAAGTGATCAAGAAGAGAGCTCACAATGAGGCCACAATCGGAGAGTTTTTTACAAGCCTTTTTATAAGAAGTTTTCTTTCAAGTTTGAATTTGAATTTCAAACTTGGCTCCAACTAAAACTCAATCCTTTGATTTAGGAGTTGTTCCACAAAATGAGATTCGTAGATCATACTTCTCCTAACTCCACGAGATGTAAGGTTTTACAAGATTCTCTCAAGGTAAAAACCTTTTACAATGGTAAATGATCAAGTAATTACAAGCTATGATTCATGTGAATCATCAAATGCTTCCACATATAGTGTTCCATGCTAAGCCAAATGTGAAGGCTTGGACATTTGCACCAACATATATTTCCAAGCTCTTGGAGATTGCTTTAGCCTATAGAAGGCTCTCCGTAAATAAAAAAAAAAAAGAATGCTTAATTTTTCCATCTTGGTACATAAAGATAGTGTTCGAACACACTGAACACCTCGTCTTTATTGAATTACACAAACAAAGTCACCACCAACAATACTTTTTTAGTGCAGAAGATATAGAATAAACTTGCGCAACAAAAATACTTCCACCCAAAACAGACATATTCTTTTGCATAG
The DNA here is from genome assembly GCA_020310875.1 of Ceratopteris richardii. Classification (NCBI taxonomy): domain Eukaryota; kingdom Viridiplantae; phylum Streptophyta; class Polypodiopsida; order Polypodiales; family Pteridaceae; genus Ceratopteris; species Ceratopteris richardii. The sequence continues at coordinate 42,022,841 of CM035442.1, read as the reverse complement.
TTACACTACTTCTTGAACAAAATAAATAGGCAATGCAAACAATGCTTGTTCATGTAAAAAATTTATTACTCAATAATCAGATGCTAACTATGTAGATATACATAAGTAGAAAGAAATATAGAATGATGAAGTTAATAGTGGATTACTAGCTGCTCTAGCGTCTATGGAAATAATAAGTTTACTTTGGGCTTCGGACAATTGAACAAAAGATTCCTCTTCCAAGTAGTAATTTTGGTTAGAAACATTCTCCCACTTTTACTTCTTGGTGTGGCCCATCTAGATGGCTTTGTCTTTGGTAAAAGGTGAAAATTCTTGAAATTAATGCAACCATGTTTGCAAAAGATATAGATGTTATTGCTGACATAAAGATTTGGCACAAGCAAATTGGACATGCAGGTTTGTGGAGGCTGAAGATGATGCAATAAAAGAAGAATGTCAATGGACTACCAAATCTCAAGGTTGTGGAGATCCAAAAATATGTGAAGCATTTCAATTTGATAAACAGTCAAGGGCATCATTTTTGAAGGACATGCATGTTAGTGAGAATGTACTAGAAACATTAGATACAAATGTTTCGGGTCGTGAAAAGACCACATCTATAGAAGGATGCAGCTTTTATGTCACTTTTATTGATGATCATACATAGAAAGTATGGGTATACTTTATGAAAGAGAAGAGTGTGGTGTTCAATCACTTCTTGAATTTTAAGGCTATGGGAGAAAGGAAAACAAGACGTATGTTTATACATTAAGATTTGAGGGAGGAGGTGTGTAATAAAGTGAGTCTATGATCTAAGGGTCTAACCAGTTTAGACAGATTTGAAAACGGACACCGTTTGGTCAATCATGCATATGGGCAAAGATCTCGAGATTAGACTTAAGCATAACCTCATGTGTTCTCTTAAAGAACTGATCCACTTAGCGGAGTGGTAAAGTCTCAAGGTTATGAAGGAGGAGGTCTTGGGTTCAACCCCGATGGAGAACATGGGGAGAGAGTTTTTCCCAAGGAGCTCTAGAGCCTTCTAACTCAAGTTAACATGACTTAACTTGAGTCCAGTGAGACTTAACTCAAGAGGTGAGTGCACCAACCACTAGTGGACTCTAGTGGAAGGTGTTAAAATAGTGGTCGAGAACACTCTAGCCACTAGTAGACTCTAGTGGAAGATATGAAAGGAGTGGAGGAGATTGCACATGCACTTGTCGACTCTAGTTACATTTGTGGTCCTTGTTGATTCAAGCAGCTATATATACATGCACAAGGTTGGGAGGAGAGTCAACTCTCTAGCATGTGGTGGTCATAATTTGTATTTCTCCTTCATTAATATTGTAGCCTAACAAAGATTGTGGATAGCTATCACTCACACATTAATATGAATATAAAATAGGGTGGTATGGGACACCAGAATCTATACTGAGATTGATGTAGGAAAGATGGTATGGGACATCGGACCATGGATAATAATTATTTTTTTGTCCTAAAATAACACTTGAAGTTAGATCTGATCCTCAAGGGTATTCAATACTTCAAAGGAGAAATTTTAATGAAGGAGAATAAATGTATGATCTCAAGATACTTCAAGATCAAGGAAGCAAACGATATGAAGTAAGTAACTTCCAAGATCTTCTTTTTAAAGAAAACACTTCTAGATAAAGTATTGATTAAGAAATATTTAATAAATTTCTAAACAAAGTAGGACTTTGACATGACCCTTTCAACTTAGGTATAGATTGACTAAGTCAAGCATTAAGTTCCTAGTGTAACTTGGTAAATTCAATCTTTTGACTCAAATGAATGCTCAAGAATTGCATTCTTAAAAGTAGTCATAAAAGATTGAATATAGGCATGAACTTAGTCTTAAGTGAAGCATTATCCCAGTAAAAATCATCAATAGCACCTTAGTGGGTCGACAGACTTATGTTGGATACCACACTAGTATCTTGTGGTTGGATGATATTTAGATTTACTCTATGAATCTTTTTGAGAATCAAGTTAATTTCTCTTAAAAGATAGAGAAAAAGCTTCAATATCTTGTTGAAACAGATTGTTAAGAAGATAAAGTCTTGAGTTAAAGTCTTTGTGGTGTTTGATAAAATGTCAATCTTCTATGCAAATGCAAAAAGACTTAATCTTGACTCAAATGAGAAAGGAATTCCTGAAAAATAAAGTGCAAAATCTCAAGTTTTAAGTGCACTTGATATGTTACCCAACAATAGTTCCAACTCAAATCCATGGAGTGGAAGATTGTGTGGCCTTTCCAAAAATGGGGTTTGGATTTTATAGGCCCGATCAAACCACCAGCAGTTCAAATAGGAGTTGTATAGATTCTGACCTCTATAGATTAGTGCACTCAATGGGTAGAAGCTTGGGCAACAAAACAGGCCGCTGCGTGTATAGTAGCAAAGAACATTTAGAATGAGATCTTTACTCGGTATGCCTTCCTTTGGAACCTCGTGTCTCATAGAGGAAATTATTTTTTAAATCAATTGATTTTTTAACTTACTTTGGAGTACCATATTAAACATAAATTTTGGTTCTCCTTATTACCCAAGAGCAATCAAATTGGTGGAGAATACCAATAAGGTTTTACTACAAATGCTCTAGAAGATGCTACTTGATTTGATGGAAGAGGGGAAATTATGCTTCCCATTGTACTCTAGGCATATAGGACTTCATACAAAATTTCTGTTGGCAGTAAACTTTTTAAATTTCTCTATGGACAGGGGGCAATCCTCTCTTTGAATTTGCGATACCAAGTCTCCAAATTGCGGTAAGAACTAAATTTATTCCGGAGGATTCCTTTGCCTATAGAATGGATTAGCTATGGCAACTAGATGAACAATGATATTAGAGCTTTTTACTGTTAGAAAAAGTACATAGTAGACAGAAGAAGTGGCATGGTTGGAATCTATAAACAAATATTTTTTGGCCTAGAGATTTGGTGTTGTATTTTCACTCTAAAATGAAGAGAAAAATGGGCAAACTAAAATTACAGTGGACTGATCTATTCCAAATTCACAAGATGTGCGGACTAGGTTGTTTTGGGCTGGCTGCATTGGCTGGAGAAGTTCTACGACTGTAATTAATGGATCCAAATTATCGCCCTATCAAAATTCTAGCAGGTAATAAAAATTCAGATTTTAAAAAATAAAAAGAAAATGAAATAAAATAAAAACAAAAAAAATGGAAAATAAATTTTGAATCGAATATATCAAGATTTTGGAATATCAACAATAATGCATGGTGTAACTACTCTACGTGAAATCGTACATGCAATCAACGAGTGACGACAGCCACAACGTTTAAAATTTGATAAGTGTTCCTTATTTTGTGAGATGTGAATAAGTGCAGATTCAAGAGTTAAGATCCCATAAGTGGCAATCATGGCACAAATTAGAAGCTCTCTACACAGGTAGACAGGGCATAAAAGACTGCACATTTTTCTATATTTGGCTTATTTGGTGAGTGTACATGTAGAGCGATTACAACGATCAGTGATTCTGTCTTCTATAGTAGCGATGCAACGAAGAAGCAGTACAACTATGGTCGTATCCTTTTCTAACTACCATCTGTTGTACATCCTACAGAAACTTTCCCAAGAGCAAAAGGAATGGTTTGACTACAAAGGTTTATTGCAGTGTGCCATGCTGGATTGGAGAAGCATTCGTCCTCACCCATAGGCAAAAGATATTGCAATGGAGATATCCAAGCAGACTGATGGTAATGACATCAATGCACAAGAGATTAGTATTAGAATAGGGCAAGAAGTCTTTCAGTTGTCATCTGTGCTAATTGCAAAAAGATTTAATGTCATGAACCATGGGATCACATCACTGTGCAGGCAAATACTCCCCAATTTGTAAATAATGTTTTTTGAGGTATGTTTGCTTCCACCATCCGAACTTGGCTATATCCATTGAATCCATCAAGAAATGAATATGTTTCCTCATTTGCAACCTCATTAAGCATACTGTTTAAGAACAGGAATGTGAAAGGATCCGATATAGTTACGACATTCAATTTTTTGTAATAGACACAAATCCATAATTGCTTGTTTTTCTTTGGAACAATAACAATAGGTACAATTGCTTGTTTTTCTTTGCAGTCATCACTCTAGGCTGGGATAGTATGACGGCCATAGTTTGTACGAAACCTTTGGAACACTATGATGAAGACATTGTCGACCCAGTGATAAAAGACCCCATGGACATTGGCAAGATTTAGGTAGAAGAAGATTCTTTGGAAGAAGTAAACCTTGGTACTACGGACGATCCAAAGCCAATCCAAATCGTTTCGAGCTTGCTCCAAAATTTTGGAAGGCAATGATAGCTTTATTGCAACAATACAAAGATGGTTTTGCATGGATGTATGGGGATATGAAAGCTCTTGATCCAATGATGTATCATCATCGTATTTTGCTTAAGCTAGATACTAATCTAGTCATGCAATAGTAATAGAGGATGAACCCCAACTTTGTAGAGTAGGTCAAATACAAACTGGATCGATTAATAAAAGCGGTATACACTGTACCTATTGAGAATTCGGAATGGGTCTCGCCTATTGTGATTGTTCCAAAGAAAAAAAAGCAATTACGGATTTCTTTCTATTACAAAAAAATATTCACAAATTGGGGAGTATTCGCCTGCACAGTGATGTGGTTTGGATTGCAGAACACACCAAACACTTTACAATGGTGTATGCAACACATATTTGCTCCCTACTTTACATCATTTATTCACATTTTTTTGGATGACTTTTCAGTTTCTGGCATAATGGCTGTGCACCAAGAACAATTATGTGCTTGCTTGGATTCTTGCAAATAGGTACACCTTTGTTTGAATCGGATTAAATCGATGTTCGTAGTCAAGTGCAGAAAGTTGTTGGGTCTTTTTATTTCTGACAAAGGTATTTCAATAGACCCAGATAAAGTTAAGGTAATACTAGAGACCCCATCACCATGAAATCCAAAGGAGGCCTTATGATTCTTGGGGCAGGTCAGATGGCATGGTAGACATCTACGCAGGCTAGCAGACATTACGATTTCATTGAATAAGCTAGCACATGGTCGATCGACCAAATTTGTATGGACACAGGAGGCCCAGAATACCTTTGAGCACCTAAAAAAAATGTTAGCTATAGCACCTGTTTTGAAAGCCTCGGATTGGAAGCACTCGTTTCATGTGTTTGTGGATGCTTCAGACAAAGCTCTTGGAAGTGTCCTTATGTAGAAGGAAGATCATAGCTGGTTCCGCCCTGTTTATTATGCTATTTGATGATTGATAGCAAGAGAACAAAACTACTCAATGATGCAATGTGAATGCTTAGGACTCCTTTATTCAATAAAGAAGTTCTAGAATTATTTGTTGGGGCGAGCATTCGCCTTCCATGTAGATCATAGTTCTCTATTGTATTTGGTAAAGCAACAAAATTTGGTGGGACAACTTGCTAGATGGGTCCTTTTGCTGCAAGAATTCGAGTATGATATTGTTCATCATCCTAGTGTGAGCCATGCTATAGCAGATTTTTTGTCTCACATTCACCATGACAAATCGCCCGAAGGTGTTGATGATACTCTCCTAGATGCCGAAGTCTTTATGGTGGCCGAAGTCCAGAATGCTCCGCAGACTTATCCTACTTGGTGCAAGGAAATGTTAAGTTTCTTAGAAAATGGTGTTGCTCCTAATTTACCAACAGCGGCGACGAAGAAACTTGACCTATACAGTCGTAGGTTTATGGTTATTATGGAACAGCTGTACCATAGAGACCCCCACTAGAATTTGGTTACCATGTGTACCTCCACATGAGGTGCCGACAGTCATTTTGGGAGCTCATGGAGGAGAGGCCAGTGGGCACTTTCGCCATCTCATTATGGTCCGAAAAATCGATCACTCTAGATTGTGATGGCCTACAATGTAAGCAGATGTACAACATGCACTGCAAAATTGTAATCCATGCCAACACACTAGTGAACCTCATGACAATCAGTACTTTCCATTGCAACCAATCCTTCCGCTCAAACCTTTCCAAAAATGGGGTTTGGATTTTATAGGCCCGATCAAACCACTAGCAGTTCAAATAGGAGCTTTATATGTTTTCACCTCTATAGATTATTGCACTCAATGGGTAGAAGCTTGGGCAACAAAAGAGGCCACTGCATTGTCGTAGAGGGGTGTGAAGGGAGGCAGATGCTCATCCAACAGATTCACGCTAACCTCACTGTGTGACTACACGGGGTGTTTCTCAGTATGCTTCAGGATTCGGGTTGAGTTCTCAGTTTTTGGGTGATAAAAGCTAGAGTTTTATAATCTATTTAAGATTAATTTAAGAACTAAGATTCTAAAAAACTGAGAACAAAAAAAGGTTCCTAAAAAACTAAGTATATTTCTAGAATTCTAAAAAGGGTTCCTAAAACAAAAGAACTATCAAATTTTTCATTTTTAGAAATAGATTTGCTTCTCATTGCTAAATGCTTAGACATATGAAAGTGGAATTTATAAAACTTAATTAGATCGTAAAGTGAAAGTATGAAAAACTTTAGGATCAATTCTAGGCCTATACAAATACTTCTAATAAGTTCTAATACAAATCTCAGAAAATATTCCTATACAAATTTATATTTCTAAATATTATATGCACCTTCAAACTCATAATCTCGTCCAATCTTCTTCAATACTCCTCAAGTTCTCTCCACAATGATCTGCAGGAGAATCAATAGGAACAAAAAACATAAGTATGCTTTTAATAAACATAAAACACTCATTTGTTAATCTAGATATGTTTTTATGCATAAGTAAACGTATGTATTTAACTCCTACACACATCTATTTTAAATAGATATATACACATATTTTTACTCATATAACCTATCTACGTCATATATATGTATATATACTTTCATATGCACTTGCATTTTATCATATGCACATGCATTCTATTATATGCACATATGTATGCTCATACATATAATGCACTTATTTACATGCATTTATGCATACAAACTTATGTACTTCATTAAAAAAAACACATACATAACTTTACATCATACTCATGATATCCATACATGCATACAAGCAAACACACATCACACATTATTGCACATGCATTTACATGCATACTACACTCATGCATACATGCACTCATACTAACATGCATACACTCATGCATACATGCAAACACACTTACATGCATACACTCATGCATACATGCACTTCTCACTTGTATGCATACAATCATGCATACATACATTCATATCACATGCATACATGCATCACATCACATGCATACATGCATCACATCACACACATACATGCATCACATCACATGCATACATGCTTCATATATTACACATGCACTTACATGCATACTACACTCATGCATACATGCACTCATACTAACATGCATACACTCATGCATACATGCACACACACTTACATGCATACATGCACTTCTTACTTGTATGCATACAATCATGCATACATACATTCATATCACATGCATACAAGCATCACATCACATACATACATGCATCACATCACATGCATACATGCTTCATATATGTTGGTGCAGACCAATCACCAATTGAAGATTTGAAGGACAAAGGATGGAGATGAGATCAAGTTTTGAAGCAAAGAAGATGGATACATTCACAGAGTGAAAGACATGTACACATGTACATTAGTTAAGACATAGGTTACTTATACTTATGCTTTGATATAAGTCTGTACATAATTGCCTATAAATACTTTTGAAAATGTCGGGGCAAGAAGAGAAGACAAGGAGAGACAATAGGAGATCATGAGATTAGTGTATTGAGTAGTAGAAAATGTCATTAGACATGTGTGAAGTGAGTTGAACTCTCCATCCTCACTCAGCTGTAAATTTCTGAGAAATAGAAGAAAAATTGCGCCCAATGTTTCTGTGTTTTCTCCCTGTGTGATAGATCTTTTGTGAATTCCTTTTGGAGATATCTAAGTCCATAGTTAATCAATCTATGGCTAGAGTTTGAGAGTCTAATTGTGATCAGGCTAAGAGAATTGTGTGTAGGAACATTTACATGTGAGAAAGTACTCACTGGTTCCTGAAACAGGCGCAAATTTCGATCTTAATGATTTGATCATTTCTCACTCCACAGTTTAAAGTTTTGTGCAAGTAAGCACTTAATCTTTAATTGGAAGGTAAGCTACTCGTGGCTAAAAGCATTTGCTTAAACGGGTTTTATATTGAGAGAATTAAAGTTAAGAAGTTAGGGGTGTCCAAATCGACTTCTCAGAAGTGCAGATTTAGACATAGCTGACTTGGTAAGTAGATTTCTCAAGATCTACTAAACCTTTTGAAGTAATTCGACTTGGAGAAGGTGCGCAATAGCGCCACCTTGTGCAAAGTTTCATAAAAAACTTTACACATTTACTCAGTCAATGAGCAAGATCTATGTAGCAGACTTTCTGAGGAAATTCCTTCTTCACAGTTTAGTCAAGAAATTGATATTGGGTCATTGATAGCTTAAATTGGTGAAGGTTTTGACGTACTCTTGATATAGAGGTGTTCTAAATTCAAGAGTAAGTTGTTCTTTTGGAGATTAACACTCTCCATCAGTGGTATCAGAGCAGGAAACATCAAAATCAAGGAAAGGAGGATGCCGACTGCTGCAGATTCAAGAAATTCAACAACTAAAGAACTAAAAGGTGAAAGCTTGAAGGCAAAGCTTGAGGAGGAGACTATACGACATCAAGAAAGACAAAAGGACTCTAATTTGAAGTAAAGGTACATATATTATTCATAAAGCTTGAAGATTTCAATACACAGGTGGACACAAGATGGGAGATTCTCTACAAATAGAGAAATTGGATAGGGAAAACTATCCTGCATGGTCAATGAAGATGGAAGCTCATCTTATGAGCAAAGATTTAATAGCTTACATCAGAAGAGAAGAAGAGAAGCCACAGTTCAGAGATCCTAGTGTTCCAACTAGGGAAGAGTTAGCAGATTTGAAAAATTGGATGAAGAAAGATGCTCAAGCTAGGAGCATTATATATATGGCAGTCAATGATTACTTGTTACCTCATATTCGAGGTCTTGAAAGTGCAACTGATATTTGGAATGCTTTGGAGGAGCATTTCCAGAATACTACTAAGTCAAGGAAGGCATCCTTATGGGCAGAGTTTACCACCTTTAAGAAGAAGGCTTCTCAATCCATTTCAGACTATGTGACAAGAATGAAAGATATTGCAGATGCTTTAGGAGCTGTTGATGAAGACATTGAGGAGGATAAATTGGTAAGGCAAATCCTTACAGGTTTAAGAGGTGATGACAAATGGAAGCCATTCATTTTGTCTACAGAATTATCACTTGATCATTTCACTCCTGATTTAAATCAGTTGCTAGGTCATATGCTAACATTTGAGCAGGATGTTAAAGGAGATGGTGACAAAGTAGAGGTCATGCAATGTACTCAAAGGACAAGAAGAAAGCTAACAAAGGAAATCAACAAGAATGTGAAGATGAAGGTACAACTAGTCAAGCCAACTTCCTAAGAGGTAGAGGAGGTGGCAAAGGTAGAGGAAGAGGCAGAAACAACAAAGATGGAGGCAAAGCTTGTTGGATTTGTGGTAAGACAAATCATTTAGCTAATGATTGTTGGCATAATAATCAGAGTAATGGTGGATATAATCAGAACTATAATACAAGAGGAAGAGGTGGCAGAAATCAAAGAGGTAATTTCAGAGGTAGAGGTAGTAGGGGTTACTTTGGAAGAAATGCAGGTAGAGGTTTCCAAAGTCAACAATATAACAACACCTACTACAATTATGCTTCAGATCAAAAGGAAGATTCAACATTGATAATGAATGCAACTTGTGAAAGGCAGAATGAAGATCAAAGAGTCTTCTACATTGATTCAGGGTGTAGCAATCACCTGAGTGGTAATATAGCCTTGATGACTGATTTGGAGAATAAGGTATCTAATCATGTTGTTCAAACAGGTGACAACACAAAGCACAATGTGAAGTCAATTGGATCAGTGAAGGCCAAGGATGGAAGCACATTATTGAGTAAGGTCTTGTATGTTCCTACAATTCCTAAGAATTTGATAAGTGTAGGACAAATTGTGGAAAAAGGTTATGAAGTAAGGTTCACTAATGAAGGAGTGTTTGTGGAAGACCCTAGCAATGGGTATAAACAAATTGTTTCAGGAAAGAAAGAAGGAAGATTGTTCACATTGAAGATTCAAGGTAATATTGGTCATGCCATGTTCACATATGGAGGACATAAGATTTCTGAGTTAGATCTTTGGCACAAGAGGCTTGGACATTTCAATGAAAGAGGTATTAAAGACATGATTAACAATGGTTCAGTGCTTGGTTTGCCTAATGTTGCAGGTCAACATATGACATACAGATGTGAGGCATGTCAATTAGGTAAGGCTCATAAGCATTCCTATTCCAAGCATGGTTTTATGTACTCAGAGAAGCTTGAGTTGGTACATACAGATGTGTGGGGACCATCAAAGGATTTCAGTATAAATGGGTCAAGGTATTATGTGATTTATGTTGATGATGCTACTAGATGGATCACTATTTATGTGATCAAAGATAAGTCAGAAGTATTCAATACTTTCAAACATTATCATATGTATGCAGAGAGAATTACAGGACATAAGTTGAAAAGACTAAGGTCAGATGGAGGGGGAGAGTATTTCTCTAATGAATTCAGTGATTACTTGTGGGATGCAGGTATAAAAAGGGAAGTTACTTGCAGGTACTCTCCTCAACAAAATGGTGTAGCAGAAAGGAGAAATAGAACTCTTGTTGAGTTTGCAAGGTCCATGATGAAGGAGAAAAATTGCCCTAATTATTTGTGGGCTGAGGCTATAAATACAGCTACTTACTTGGTCAATAGGTTACCATGTAAAGCTTTGCAGGGAATGACACCTTATGAGGCATGGTGGGGTAAGAGACCTACACTAGACCATTGCAAAGTATTTGGATGTTTGGCCTATGCATATGTGCCATCATAGTTAAGGCACAAATTGGAACCTAAAGCTGAAAAATATGTGTTTATTGGTTATGATGATAAGCAGATGGGATACAGGTTGTGGAATCCATCCACAAAACATTTTCTTGTATCAAAAGATGTTACATTTGATGAGCAAAGTACTTGGTATGCAGGTACTATCAATATTAATACAGATGATGAAGAGGTTGTGAGCCAAAGGAAAGGTAAGTCAAAGGTTCAAATAATTGATGAAGAAGAGAATAATGAAGTGCAGGTTGAAGTGGAAGAAACACCTAGGTTTGATCCTGAATATGAAGAACCAGAAACCTCAAGAAGTGGAGAACTTAGGAGGTCTACAAGGAACAAATGGCAACCTACAAGGTATAGCTATGATACTTCATTTCTGGCTACCAAAGATTATGCTTACATGATTAAAACAGATGAAGACCCTTCTACATATGAAGAGGCAAAAGGTAAAGAAAATTGGGAGAAAGCTATGCAGGAAGAATATGATGCATTATTGGAGAATCAAACATGGGATTTGGTTCCAAAACCAAATAGCCAGAAGATCATTGGATGTAAGTGGGTTTATAAGACAAAAAGATTTGCAGATGGAAGTGTGTCTAGGTACAAAGCTAGACTTGTTGTTAAAGGGTTTGCTCAGACATATGGTGTTGATTATGATGAGACTTATAGTCCTGTGGCAAAGATGACAACTATCAGGACACTTATAGCAATTGCTGCATGTAAAGGTTGGAAATTGTGTCAATTAGATGTGAAAAATGCTTTTTTGAATGGTTATATTTTAGATGATGTATTCATGGAGCAACCTCAAGGGTTCAGAGATAAAAGGTATCCAGATCATGTGTGCAAGCTCAAGAGAGCTTTGTATGGCTTGAAGCAGGCCCCAAGGGCATGGAATTATAGACTTGTAAAGTTCTTGAAAGAACTTGGATTTCAGGTGTCTAAAGCAGATAGTAGCTTGCTTGTCAAAGCAAGTGGTAATGGTTTCATATACATGTGCATATATGTTGATGATATAATCCTTACAGGTACACATGAGGAAGGAATACAAAGATTAAAGAAGCAAATGGAAAAGGAGTTCAAAATAAGTGACTTGGGAGACTTGTCATACTTCTTGGGCATGGAGATTACATATACTCAACATGGAATATTTGTGACCCAAGAAAGGTATTTGAAGAACTTGTTAATCAAGTTTAAAATGGATGATTGCAGGGTAGCACCTACACCAATGGAGGTGAATCACAAATTGAGTAAATTTGGAGGTGAAGAATTCAAGGACATGAGACAATATCAGAGTTTGGTTGGTAGTCTTATCTATGCTACTTTAACTAGACCTGATTTATCATATGCAGTAGGGGTTTTGTCTCAATTCATGCATTGTCCTAGGAAAGAGCATTGGATTGCAGGTCAAAGAGTGTTGAGGTACATTAAGGGTACACTCAAAGAAGGTTTGTATTATGGGTTTACATCAGATACAAACATCAAGATCTATAGTGATGCAGATTGGGCAGGTAATCCAGATGATAGAAGATCAACCTATGGATACATGTGTTATGTGGGAGATAAGTTAATCTCCTGGTGCTCAAAGAAGCAACATACAGTTGCTTTGTCATCTACAAAAGTAGAGTACAAAGGCATGGTTGAAGCTGCAAAAGAAGTGATATGGCTTAAGACTCTAATGAAGAGTTTTGACATTATACAGAACATACCTATCATTTATGGTGATAACATGAGTTCATTATATCTAGCTGCTAATCCTGTTTTTCATGCCACGACTAAACACATTGAGATACAATATCACTTTCTAAGAGAGAAGGTGATGGATAAGGAGATTGAAGTCATACATACTTCTACAAAAGATCAGATAGCTGATATGCTTACAAAGAGCTTGGATGGACCAAAGCTACAGAAGTTTAAAGACATGGCAGGTATAAAGAAGATAAGAGAAACCTCAATTGATGATTGAGGGGGAGCTGTTGGTGCAGACCAATCACCAATTGAAGATTTGAAGGACAAAGGATGGAGATGAGATCAAGTTTTGAAGCAAAGAAGATGGATACATTCACAGAGTGAAAGACATGTACACATATGTACATTAGTTAAGACATAGGTTACTTATACTTATGCTTTGATATAAGTCTGTACATAATTGCCTATAAATACTTTTGAAAATGTCGGGGCAAGAAGAGAAGACAAGGAGAGACAATAGGAGATCATGAGATTAGTGTATTGAGTAGTAGAAAATGTCATTAGACATGTGTGAAGTGAGTTGAACTCTCCATCCTCACTCAGTTGTAAATTTCTGAGAAATAGAAGAAAAATTGCGCCCGATGTTTCTGTGTTTTCTCCCTGTGTGATAGATCTTTTGTGAATTCCTTTTGGAGATATCTAAGTCCATAGTTAATCAATCTATGTCTAGAGTTTGAGAGTCTAATTGTGATCAGGCTAAGAGAATTGTGTGTAGGAACATTTACATGTGAGAAAGTACTCACTGGTTCCTGAAACAGGCGCAAATTTTGATCTTAATGATTTGATCATTTCTCACTCCACAGTTTAAAGTTTTGTGCAAGTAAGCACTTAATCTTTAAGTTGGAAGGTAAGCTACTCGTGGCTAAAAGCATTTGCTTAAACGGGTTTTATACTGAGAGAATTGAAGTTAAGAAGTTAGGGGTGTCCAAATCGACTTCTCAGAAGTGCAGATTTAGACATAGCTGACTTGGTAAGTAGATTTCTCAAGATCTACTGAACCTTTTGAAGTAATTTGACTTGGAGAAGGTGCGCAATCCGTAGGCGACACCTTGTGCAAAGTTTCATAAAAAACTTTACACATTTACTCAGTCAATGAGCAAGATCTATGCAGCAGACTCTCTGAGGAAATTCCTTCTTCACAGTTTAGTCAAGAAATTGATATTTGGTCATTGATAGCTTAAATTGGTGAAGGTTTTGACTTACTCTTGATATAGAGGTGTTCTAAATTCAAGAGTACGTTGTTCTTTTGGAGATTAACACTCTCCATCAATATATTACACATGCATTTACATGCATACTACACTCATGCATACATGCACTCATACTAACATACATGCATACATATACATCTCACTAACTTACATGCATATGTAAACATCTACTTGCATACATGCAAACACACATTTGTTTACATGAAAACATATCACATGCATACACATGCACAATTCACTTGTATACATGCAAAACATCACATGCATGCATGCACCATACATATGCATCTTTTTATAACTATACTTGCATTTATGCACACTTTCCAAACACTACCATACATGCACATGTACACATTCACTTATGCATACATGCACACATGCAAACATATATCATACTTAAATTCTTGCATACATATACATAGTACACATGCATACATGCTTTCATAATTTCACATGCATAAATACACATGCATAAGATGCATATGCATACATGTAAACATACATATGTATTTCACACTTAATAAATATGCATATTCTCTCTCTCTCTCTCTCTCTCTCTCTCTCTCTCTCTCCCCCTCTCTCTCTCTTCCTCTCTCTCTCTCTCTCTTTCTTCCTCTCTCTCTCTTTCTGTCTGTCTCTCTCTCTCTCTGTCTCTTCCTCTCTCTCTCTCTCTCTCTCTCTCTCTCTCTCTCTCTTTCTCTCTCTCTCTCTCTCTCTCTTTCTCTCTCTCTCTCTCTCTCTCTCTCTCTCTCTTTCTTTCTTCCTCTCTCTCTCTCTCCCTCTCTTTCTCTCTCTCCCTCTCTCTCTCTCTCTCTCTCTCTCTTTCTTCCTCTCTCTCTCTATCTCTCTCTTCCTCTCTCTCTCTCTCTGTCTCTCTCTGTCTCTCTCTCTCTCTCTCTCTCCCTCTCTCTCTCTCTTCCTCTCTCTCTGTCTCTCTCTCTTCCTCTCTCTCTCTCTCATTATGCCTTTTACGTGTGTTTACAAGAACAATCCGTGAAGCTTTGAATCAGACTCTCTCTCTCTCTCTCTCTCTCTCTCTCCCCCCATCTCTGCATCGATCTCTGTCTATAGCACCTATGGAGGAGGGGGGGAGAATGGTTCTCTCTCTCTCTCTCACTCAAATATGCACATGCTCTTTCTCCTAATGCATATGTTTATCTACTGTGCGAAGACGGTCAAAACTATGTTGTCTACATGAATGCACAGAGATGATGCATCAGTAAAGAGATCATGGGGAGGACTGAGCATAGAGAGATGGTGCTCTCTCTCTCTCATCTCTCTATGCACCGCTCTGCTTTCCTCTGTGTCAGCCCGATCATTGTGTGACTCCATCTCTCTCTCTCTCTCTAAAGAAATCGTAAAGAAATCGTACCTACAGGAGACACATAAGGAAAAAACACACACTCGTTAATACTTATATATGCATACATAGGAACCTACGTGCATATGCACTCAACTATTTAACTAAGGCTTTATACCTAATTAACTAACACACAACACACTTGCATCATGCATTAACTAGTTTAACTAAAACACACACTTAGTTTACTAAAACACATGACTTAACTTATACACACGTAACATTTAATTAGTATTATTATAAAATATTATCATAACAATAAAATAACTATTTAATTTATTAATTTTGATGTGTAAAACACCACAAGAAATGAATTAATGTGACACTAGAACACCTCTATGGTCACCATTAACTCATTGCCACTCCAAACGTTCAGAAATGATAGCCAAAACCAAGAATTTTACTTCTTCAAATTTTTTCCAGTCATTGAAATGATATACCTTCAGTATTTTGCTGATTTCTTTTAGCTCAAATATTATTTCTCCAAGATATTTTAGTGGATAAAACTATAAGAGTAGAACTTTCCAAGAAGCTATCCTATGCAAGAAATGAATCTCTAGAACTAAAGATATGGTCTTCACAAGATCACCCTATATGACTTTCCAAAACTGGAAATTTTGCCCCTTTTAGTAAATTTCGCTGTCTAAAAATGAAAATTCGATGCCTAGCATTGACTTGCAACCAAAAGTCGATGTCGGGCATCGACTTTGAGGTTTTTCAGCCACTTTTTTAGCACCAAAATTAGCCTATGAATACAAGACATGAGCAAGACCACTTTTATGCTAGAACTCGATGCCAGGCATCGACTTTATGCTGAAACTCGATGCCACGCATCGAGTTGCTCCACAAACTTCATCTTTTCAAGAAGATTCATCAGTAGATAAAAGTCAGATATGAAGATAAGGACTTAGCAGCTAGGATTCGATGCCAGGCATCGACTTCCCGCATAAAACTCAACCTTTCAACATACATTCGATGACAGGCATCAACTTGCTTGGAAAACTTCAACATTTCAAATCATTACATAGAAGACAAACACTAGAGATGGAAGAAGAAGACTTATAAATAGAACTTTAACTAGTTCTTATCATAGCTATGAAAACTCAAAAGCTTACAAGTGCTTTCTCACTCAGAGAAGCCGGACTATACTCAGTCATACAAAATGAGTACTAACTCACTTTCTCATTGTCTTTCCCTTCTTCGCGTCAGTTGATACAACCTAACTTATATAGATTTTCTTATTCTCGTGATTTTTAAAAAGCTTCTAGAGCTAAAGTGAACTAACTTTACAAATATAATACACTTGTGAATTTGTCCCTTCACATAGGCATGTGGTTTTCTTCCTAAGATTTGACCTTCAAATATATGTCCAATTAGTGATTGTTTCTCCAACAACTCCCCCTCAATCACTATTTGACATTCTCTGTTTCTTCATATAATCTTCTTTTGTTTTACTCCTGCCATGCTTTTGAATCTGCTGGTCTTCACACCATCCAAGCTCTTTGTCATTATGTCTGCTATCTGATCTTTTGTAGAAATGTACTCCACTTCAATTTCTTTCTCCATTACCTTTTCTCTCAGGAAATGATAATGTATCTTTATATGTTTTGTTGTTGCATGAAATACTGGATTTGTTGCAAGATAAAGTGAACTCATATTATCTCCATGTATTGTAGGTATACCTTGATCAATGCCCAAGCTTTTGAACAATGTCTGCATCCATATGACCTCCTTAGCTGCTTCCATAAGTCCTTTGTACTCAGCTTCAGTTGATGATAATGCTACTGTATGTTGTTTCTTTGAACACCAACTTAGAAGATTATCACCAGTGTATATCATGTAGCCATGAGTTGATCTTCTATCATCCTGGATACCTGCCCAGTCTGAGTACTATAGGCTCTCAAATTCAAATCTGATGTAAAAGGATAATATAATCCTTCCTTTATAGTTCCTTTGATATATCTGAGAACTCTTTGACCTGCAATCCAATGTGGGTCCTTTGGACAATGCGTGAGTTGTGACAAAACTCCCACTACATAACTAAGATCAGGTCTTGTTAGTGTAGCATAAATCAAACTACCCACAAGAGATTGATACTTCCTCATATCTTTGTATTATGCACCATCATATTTACTAAGCTTGTGATTAACTTCTAGTGGGGTTGAAGCTTCTCTGCAATTTTCCATATCAAACTTCTTCAATAGATTCAAAAGATACCTTTCTTGTGATACATATATGCCATGATCTGTATAAGTGACTTCCATTCCAAGAAAGTATGACAACTTTCCTAGATCACTGATCTTGAATTCTTTTTCAAGTAATCTCTTTACCTCCTTGATTCCTTCATCTGAAGTACCTGTGATTATAATGTCATCTACATAAATACAAATGTAGATTGTACCTTCATCTGTTCTTTTGATGAGTAGACTTGGATCTGCTTTTGAACTTTGATATCCAAGATCATTGAGATACTTCACTAGTCTATAGTTCCATGCTCTTGGAGCTTGCTTCAACCCATACAATGCTCTTCTCAACCTGCAAACAAAATTTGGATACCTGGAATCTATAAACCCTTGAGGTTGTTCCATGTATACCTCATCTAATATGTATCCATTCAAGAATGCATTCTTTATATCCAATCGACTTAGAGTCCATCCTTTTGAAGCTGCAATAGCAATAATTGTCCTTATAGTTGACATCTTAGCTACAAGACTGAATGTCTCATCATAATCTATGCCATAGGTTTGGGCATAGCCTTTCACCACCATTCTAGCTTTGTATCTGGCTATACTTCCATCTGCAAGCTTCTTCACGTTATAAACCCATTTATTTCCAATTACTTTCTTACCATTTGGTTTAGGAACAAGTTCCCATGTCTTGTTCTCCTCCAGTGCATTGAACTCTTCCTTCATTGCTTCTTCCCATTGCTTCTTAACTTTAGCTTCATCATAGTTCTGAGGTTCTTCATCATCTTTGACCATATATGCATAGTTCTTCTGAGTTATGTAAGAAGTATCATAAGAATACCTTTTTGGTTGTCTTCTTGTCCTACTTGACCTCCTTGGTTCACATTCTTCATAAGTGTTTGGATACACTTCTTCATCAAATATAGGAGCTTCTTCATTTCTTCTTGTTGATCCACTTCTGGATGTACTTGCTTGCATATAGTCTTCATCTCTATTCACCTGCACAATTGATTTTCCTTTCTCACATCTTCTTACCTCTTCTTCAAATCCTTCAGCTGTATGACTTTGATCTGCATACCAACTTTTATGTTCATCAAATGTTACATCTCTAGAAACAAGAAATTGTTTGGTTAAAGGATTCAACAATCTGTAACCCATCTACTTTTCATCATAACCAATGAACACATATTTTTCTGCCTTTGGTTCAAGTTTATGTCTAAGTTGTGATGGCACATAAGCATATGCAATTGATCTAAACACTCTACAATGATCTAGTGTTGGTTTCTTACCCCACCAAGCTTCATATGGAGTCATTCCATTTAGAGCTGCACATGGTAATCTATTCACAAGATATGTAGCTGTATTTACAGCCTCGGCCCAAAGATAATTTGGACAATTCTTCTCCTTCAGCATAGCTCTAGCAAACTCAAGCAAAGTCCTGTTCCTTCTTTCTGCTACACCATTTTGTTGTGGTGTATACCTGCAAGTTATTTCTCTCTTTATACCTGCATTCCAAAGATAATCATTGAACTCTTGGGAGAAGTATTCTCCTCCTCCATCAGACCTCAGTCTTTTAAGCTTTTGACCTGTGACTCTCTCTGCATATGCATGAAAATGCTTGAAAGCTCGAAACACTTCTGATCTTTCCTTCAAAACATATAATGTTATCCATCTTGTAGCATCATCAATGAAAAGAACATAATACCTTGAGCCACTGATAGATCCTTCTTTTGTTGGTCCCCATACATCTGTATGAATGAGCTCAAGTACTCCATCATGTTTGAATCCTTTCTTCTGAAATGGTAACCTGTCTGCTTTACCCATTTGACATGCTTCACATATATAAACCATATGTTGATTCTGCACATTTAGTAATCCTAGTACAGATTGGTTTGCAACCATAGCTTTAATTCCTCTTTCATTGAAATGACCTAATCTCTTATGCTAGAGATCAAGTTCTGTAATCACACCTTCACCATGTGTGAGCAAAGCTTGACCAATGTTCTCTTGCACTCTTAAAGTAAAGAGTCTACCTTCTTTCTTACCAAAGACAATCTGATTATATCCGTTCTCTAGATCTTCAACAAACACTCCTTCATTTGTAAACCTGACTTGAAAACCTTTTTCAACTATCTGTCCCACACTAATCAAGTTTTTAGGTATTGTAGGAACATACAAAACATTGGTTAGCAAATCTGCTCCACTCTTGCATTTCACTTTTCCAATTGAATGTACACTATGTCTTGTATTATCACCTGTTTGAACTGTATGATTAGAAATGCCTTTTTCCAATTCTGACATCAATTCTATGTTTCCTGACAAATGATTAGAACATCTAGAGTCAATGTAAAATACCTTTAGATCTTCTTTATCTGATGTGTTGATTGAGTTCATCATCAGTGATGTATGACTTTCATTTTGTGTGTCATTTGCAGAGTTGAACTTCTTCTTGCACCTCTACCATAGCCTCCTCTTTGATTTTGTCTACCTCTTTGAAAATTACTTTGATATCTTCCACCTCGACCTCTGCTATTGTTGTTTTGATTCTGGTTTGATCCTTGTTGGTTGTGCCAACAGTCATGAGCCAAATGATTACTCAATCCACAGATCCAACAAGCCTTCTTGTTGGTATTTTGATTACCTCTTCCTCTTCCAAAACCTCTTAGTCTTCCTCTGCTAGTGCCTTTACCTCTTGCATAATAAACTTGAGAAGTTGATTCTTCTTCATCCTTTGCTTTACCTTTATCTCCTTTCTTCTTGTTCTTCATGTACATTGCAGAACTTTTTCCTTTATCTCCATCTCCCTTCAAGTCTTGCTCAAATGTGAGCATCAAACCAAGCAACTGGTTCAAATCTGGAACATAATGATTTAATGAAAGTTTTGTTGATAAGACAAAAGGTTTCCACCTTTCATCTCCTCTCAAACCTGCAAGTAGTTGAGCAATCAATCTATGATCTTCAACATCTTCATCTATGGATCCAAGACTATCTACTAGATCCTTCATCTTAGTGACATAATCACTAATACTTTGACTTGGCTTCTTCTTGAATGTTGTAAACTCTGACCATAGACTTGCTTTCCGTGCTTTAGTAGTGCTTTGGAAATGATACTCCAATGCATTCCATATATCTTCAGATGATTCCAATCCTCTGATGTGTGGTAGCAAATGATCAGAGATTGTATTGTAGATGTAGGCTTTTGCACTTGCATCCCTCTTCTACCAATGCTTTAAAGCATCAAGTTCTTCTTTCTTTGGTTGGCTTTCATCTTCAAATACTAGCTTCTCTTCTTCACCTGTTACATATACCATGAGATCCTTACTCATAAGTAAGGCTTCCATTCTCATTACCCATGTCGGGTAATTATCTCTATCCAGTTTGTCAATGGAGATATGATCTACCATACTCCTTTCCTTCTACTACAACCTGTGAGCTTAAAGGATAAAGAATAATACCTTTTGGAGTTCTTTGTGTATGAGGATACTTTTGAAGTAACCTTTTGATGCCTTGTATCTTCAAATGCTTCACCTCTGAAACTTTAATGAAAAACTTTTCAAAACGTCTCGTACCTTTGCCGCCTTTTGCTCTTTAGGACCTTTCTACTCTGATACCACTTGTTGATGTGTAAAACACCACAAGAAATGAATTAATGTGCCACTACAACACCTCTATGGTCTCCATTAACTCATTGCCACTCCAAACTTTCAGAAATGATAGCCAAAACCAAGAACTTTACTTCTTCAGATTTTTCCAGTCATTGAAATGATGTACCTTCATTATTTTTCTGATTTCTCTTAGCTCAAATATTATTTCTCCAAGATATTTTAGTGAATGAAACTAGAATCGTAGAGCTTTCCAATAAGCTATCATATGCAAGAAACGGATCTCTAGAACTCAAGATATGGTCTTTACAAGATGACCCTATATGACTTTCCAAAACTGGAAATTTTGCCTGTTTTAGTAAATTTTGCTGTCTAAAAATGAAAATTCGATGCCTAGCATCGACTTGCAACCAAAAGTCGATGCTGGGCATCGACTTTGAGCTTTTTCAGCCACTTTTTTAGCACCAGAATTAGCCTACGAATACAAAACATGAGCAAGATCACTTTTATGCTAGAACTCGATGATAGGCATTGACTTTATGCTGAAACTCGATGCCAGGCATCGAGTTGCTCCACAAACTTCATCTTTTCAAGAAGATTCATCAGTAGATAAAAGTCAGATATGAAGATAAGGACTTAGCAGCTAGGATTCGATGCCAGGCATCGACTTCCCGCATAAAACTCAACCTTTCAACATACATTCGATGACAGGCATCGACTTGCTTGGAAAACTTCAACCTTTCAAATCATTACATAGAAGACAAACATTGGAGATGGAAGAAGAAGACTTATACACAGAACTTTAACTAGTTCTTATCATAGCTATGAAAACTCAGAAGCTTACAAGTGCTTTCTCACTCAGAGAAGCCTAACTATACTCAATCATACAAAATGAGTACTAACTTACTTTCTCATTGTCTTCCCCTTCTTCGCGTTAGTTGATACAAACTAACTTATATAGATTTTCTTATTCTCGTGATTTTTAAAAAGCTTCTAGAACTAAAGTGAACTAACTTTACAAATGTAATACACTTATGAGTTTGTCCCTTCACATAGGCATGTGGTTTTCTTCCTAAGATTTGACCTTCAAATATATGTCCAATTAGTGATTGTTTCTCCAACAATTAAGTTTGTAATCATTTAGTTATTTATCATAGTTCTTTTATAATTATTAATAAATAATTAAATATATGATGATCACAAAGTGACAAAGGTTTAAAAACACGATTTTACACATGGGTTTAACTAAGATCAAGTAATAGGTTTATAGTAAGGTAGGATGATTTTTACTATGAGAAAATTAAATAGGTATATTAAAGAAAAAATAAGTATACATATGGTGCTTAAACTTATCTATAGGCAAATACAAGAACATAAATGACACCCTCGTAATCAACATCAAGGTTTATAAAAACACATGATACAAACCCATATATATACACACATATGAGCATAACTAAAATAGATATCATAATACTTCCTTGTATCTAACTATAAACTTGAGGTTTTTTAGATAAGAAAATCTTTGTTTCATCCAACTCCTTATGTTTTTTATTGCCTGCAGGTACTAAGAGAAAAAAGAAAAAATTAGTCAATTTAAACCAATGCATTAAAAATTCTTTGAGAGAGATATCAATTAATCAACTTTAAATAATTTTTTTTTTATTTTTCCATATGTTAACTCGAGTGAGGAAATCCTTCCGACATCTGCCCCACCAAACCTGCACATCGTCCTCGATGGGCCAACCTGCAGTTCAATGGAAACAATATCAAATTCTTTTGGAAAAAATCTTCTTGAATTATTTTGAAACAATATATGAAATATGCTCCTAATCATCATGACAAATTCTGATAGTGAAGAAAACTTTTTAAAATTACCAAATCTTGAATTAAAAACTTTTTCTTTCAATGCATGAATTTGAGAACAAGTTTTAGAAAGTCCTATAGAATACATTTAGATAGTCGTGGTACTTGCTCTTCTATTAACCCTCTTCAAAAGTGTTGGGAAAGATGGATGGATGCTCCAAGAGATTGAGTAGGTACTGCTAACATGCTTTGTACCAGCCCCCTAATGCTTCAGACTTGATAAGTAGACCTCCTTAGCTTTCCAATGACACCATAAAATGGCCTATGTACTTTGGAAGTGATGTATGTAATGATTGAATCAAAACAGATAAATTTCAAACTCAAAATCTCTTGAAAACCTTCTATTTATGTCTTGAGACCTGCTGGATCTTTTGCTCAGTATGACCAGAACAATAGGAATTGGAATAATTCCTTCTAGGGGTATTTAATTAGCTTAGCAAGCTAACTATTCCAAGTCGAATGATGTAAAAAAATAAACTATGCTAAGAGAAATCAATTTAGCAAGTAAAGGTATACCCCCAATTTTTTAGGACTGTAGCAGACATTGACCAGTGATCACCTCGACCCAAATTTCTCTAAAATGGCTGAATAGAATCTCCTTAAATTTTGATAGCATGTAGATACTTCACGCTGAATCGAACAAGCTTTCGATCATTGCATTTGGTGAAGATTTGACTGCGATATGCACTTCACAAGTTGACACACTTTCAAGGAGTATAATAGAGGACTCAGAAATGACTAATGAGAATGTATGTATCAATGAACACTTGTATACAAATCCATTGGCATGAATGTCATTGCCTAATGGTGTAGATAGGTGTGGGCTAGAGTGTAGGCCTCACACACACTCAGAATCAGTAATGAGAAGCTTGGGAGTGATGATTTCTACCTACGACTTTTCCATGACCATTTTTATAGAGAATGAGTAAACATTTGAGTTCAAATTCAAACTCTTGGCTCCTTATGATCAAACTCCTATATCTTAGGAGATATTCCTTCAATAAAATAGCTAAATTTTTCCATGAATCCTTTTGGTAGGTGTTTATAAAAAATTCCAAGTCAATTTGATTTTTACAAAGAGACAAAGTGGTAATTAACCACTAGCAATAGTTCCTATGCTTCTCCATATGTATATGGACTTCAATGCATCCATCAAGCCAAATGTGTAGGCTTGTGAATTACACCAAAAACTCCCCCTCAAGCGAAACATTTTGGCTTGGTCTTCATTTTCAATCTTCATGTATATCCTGCAATCCAATCATTGCTTTAAATCTGCAAAGTTTGGTTCCATCCAAAGCTTTAGTCAACAAATCTGCACATTGCATGTTGGTTGATACATAGGTTAGTTGAATGTATTTGCTTAGCAACTTTCCTCTCACATAATGATAATGGACCTCTATATGTTTGGTCCTAGCATGATAGATAGGATTAGCTGCAAGGTGAAGAGAACTTGTATTATCTCCAAAGATTATTGGAGACCTAGTATATAAACCCAATTCTGTATACAAAAGCTTAATCCAAATGGCTTCTTGTGTGGCATTAGCCAGTCCTCTATACTCTACCTCTGTAGAAGACAAAGCAATAGTAGGTTACTTCTTTGAAGACCATGAAATTGGTTTATCACCTGCAAAAGAAATGTATCCAGAAGTTCTCCTCCTATCATCCTTGCATCCTACCCAATGTGCATCTAAATAGATCTTGATATCAATGTCTGAAGTGTAAGGAAAATATAAACCATGATGTTGTGTACCCTTGAGATACTTCAAGATTCTCTTGGCAGCCTCTAAGTGAGGTATCCTTGGCTTGTGCATAAAATGACTTAGCACACTAACTCCATATGCAATATCTATCCTTGTTAAGGTACCATAGTTCAAGCTACCCACCTACTCAAGCCCAAGAAAATACTTCAATAGAACAATATCATTGATCTTGAACTCCTTCATCATCTGGCTCTTGATTTTTCTGATTCCATTGACATCATTACCTGTAAGTATGATGTCATCAACATAAACACATAGGTATATTACCTCTGAATTACTTCTCTTGATGAATAGAGAAGTATCTGCCTTGCTCATGACAAACCCTTGGTCTTGAAGATAAGTGGTTAATCTGTGATTCCATGCCCTAGGTGTCTCCTTTAATCCATATAAAGCCTTTTTTAATTTGCAAACATATGTTACCTTCTTAGGGTCCTCATAGCCAGGAGCTTGTGACATATGTACCTCCTCTGAAATCCATCCATTCAAGAAAGCATTCTTGACATCCAATTGGTACATATTCCAATTTTTTGATGCAGCCACACTAACCAACACTCTGATGGTTGGCATCTTGGCCACAGGAGAGAATGTCTCTTCATAATCAATGCCTTGGGTTTGTGAAAAACCCTTGGCTACCAATCTGGCTTTGTACCTATTAATTGTGCCATCAGAATTTCTTTTAAGTTTATAGATCCATCTAGATCCTATTACCTTCATGGAGTCCTTCTTTGGTACTACCTCCCATGTGTCACTCTCCTTGAGTGCTTTAATCTCCTCATCCATAGCTTCTTTCCATTCTGTCTTGGTTGTGGCTTCTTCATATTATCCTGGTTCTTCAATTGACAAATCTTTGGCAAGATAAATAGAGTGTTTAGTAACAACAGATGTATCATACCCATATCTGATAGGTTTCTTGCTCTCTCTTTGTGATCTTTTGATTGACTGATTTGAAGATTCAGGTATGTCTTCAAGCTTCCTTATCTTCATTTTGCCTTTGGGCTTCCATTCTTTGAACTCTTCAAGGTTGATAGTGTCTTCATCTTCTGAACTTGAGTCTCCATTCTGAGTAGGTTCCTCCTTTGCAAGACTTGGAAATTCTTCTTCCAAATCATAGGGTAATTTAACCTTCCTGCATTCATTCTCATACCAAGAGTCATTTTCATCAAAGACATCTCTACTCACCATGAATCCCTTATTGGAAGGGTTATAAAACCTGTATCCTTTTTTATTTAGATCATACCCAATAAAGATGCACTTTTCAGCCTTTGGGTCTAACTTACCTCTTATCTGAGAAGGAATGTGTGCATATGCTACACATCCAAATATCCTGCAATGGTCTAGTGAGGGTCTCTTACCATGCCATGCTTCATAGGGTATCATCGCATCAAGGGCTTTAGATGGTAACCTGTTTATGAGATAAGTGGCAGTTCAAACACTTTCTGCCCATAGATAGTTAGGTAATTTTTTCTCATTCAACATAGACCTAGCTGTCTCAACAATCAACGTATTTCTTCTCTCAGCTACCCCATTCTGTTCAGGAGTATACCTTGTGGTGATTTCTCTTTTGATGCCTCTGTCATGCAAGAAGTTTTTAAACTCATTGGAGAAGTAATCACCTCCTCCATCTGACCTTAGCCTTTTCAAATTCTTTCCTGTCTGATTTTCAACAAGTGCAAGATATTTTTTAAAACAATTAAACACCTCATCCTTGTGCTTCATGAAGTACAATACAGTCCACCTGCTATAATCATCAATAAAAGATACATAGTACCTTGATCCTGAGACTGAGGGGTCTTTGTTTGGTCCCCATACATCTGTATGGACAAGCTCTAGGTAATCTTTATGCATGTAACCTTTCCTTCAGAAGGGTAACATGTGAGACTTCCCAAATTGACAAGCACTACATTTATATATCATGTGTTTTTTTGAAACATTGGGTATTCCAATTACACATTGTTCCCTGCATATCTGCTTCAAAGTTCTTTCTCCTATATGTCCTAATCTTTTGTGCCAAATCTCAAGCTCTGAAAGTGTTTGATCCTTATAACTGTATAGTGCAATATTCTTTGTGTCTTCTAGCTCAAAAGTGAAAAGTCCACCTGATTTTTCTCCTTTAGCAATCCTCTTGAACCCATGCCTTGGATCCTCCACAGATGCTCCATATTGGTTGAATCTAACTTGCAAACCTTTCTTCGCAATCTGTCCAACACTCATCAAATTTTTTGTAATGGTTGGTACATAGAGTACCCTACTCAACAAGTTCTGATTTCCATCACAAGTCTTAACATTTCCAACTTTAACTACTGAGTGCTTGGTGTCATCACCTGTTTGTACTTGATGCTTACCTCTTGGTTCCTCAAGATCAGAGTGTAGTGCTACATTGCCAACCACATGATTTGACCATCCTGAATCAATGTAGAATAGGTGGTCATCATTTGTACCTGATTTTGAAGTCATGTTCATGATAAGAAGAGAGTCATCCTGCTGCTTTGTGTAGTTGTTGTAGTCCTTTCTGGATTTGAATCCTCCTGGGTAATTTCCATTGTAATTATTGTTGTAATTGTTGTTGTAGTTGTTATTGTAGCCTTGGTGATGGTTGAATCTACCTCTTGACTGTGAGTATCCACCTCTTTGGTATCGTCTTCCTCTCTGATTCTTGTAATTCCTGAAACACTCATTTGTAGTATGATTCGATAAACCACAAATGTTGCATGGTGAGGAGTTATAGGATCTTCCCCTACCTTGCTTACCTCCTCTGCCCCTTCCTCTTGATGATCTACCTCTCCCTCCATAGTTGGCTTGGGAGGTAGAGCCTTCCTCTTCCAATTTCTTGCTCTTGCCTTTATCTTTATAACTTTTATCAGTATATAGGGCAGAAGAACTATTACCTTTGGATGTATCTCCATGTTTTTTGAGCTTGGCTTCATGAGTGAACAATTCTCCCATGAGAGTTGTAAGATCCGGAATTTGCATGTCCATGTAAAGGTCCATGGCAGTGGTGAAGCTTTCCAATTTTTCATCAGCCTTGATCCCATTGATCACTTGCCTTACAATCTGCTCTTCTTCAATCTCTTCTCCTATGCTTGCTAAATGATCTGCTACATCTTTGATCTTGGTTACAAAATTTGAAACCCAGCTTGCTTAGGTTGCTTCCTTAATGTTGTGAATTCAATCCACAACTGATTTTTCCTAGCCCTTGTGTTGGAAGAAAAATATGATGATAAGGTTTCCCAAGTCTCTTGGGATGTCTTACAATTCCTAATATGTGGCAAAAGAAAATCAGAGATGGAGTTGAGTAAATAAGACCTTGCCAATGCATCCTTAGCACACCATGTGTTGAGCTTTTCATGTTCTTCCTTTGTTGGTAATCCCCTTGTTTTCAATGAGGGCAATTCCTCATCTCTTGAGATGTATCCATAAAGACTCCTTCCTTGTAAATAGGTCTTCATCCTCAAAGACCATCCCTGATAGTTGTTCCTGTCCAATTTATCAATAAATGAAGGAAAACCATATCCCATTTTACCTTAGTTTGCTCTGATACCACTGTTGGGAAAGATGGATGGATGCTCCAAGAGATTGAGTAGGTACTGCTAAACCTGCTTTGTACCAGCCCCCTAATGCTTCAGACTTGATAAGTAGACCTCCTCAACTTTCCAATGACACCATAAAATGGCCTATGTACTTTGGAAGTGATGTATGTAATGATTGAATCAAAATAGATAAATTTGATACTCAAAATCCTTGAAAACCTTCTATTTATGTCTTGACACTTGCTGGATCTTTTGCTCAGTATGACCAGCACAGTAGGAATTGGAAAACTTCCTTCTAGGGGTATTTAATTAGCTTAGCAAGATAACTATTCCAAGTGAAATGATGTAAAAAAATAAATTATGCTAAGAGAAATCAATTTAGCAAGTAAAGCTATACCCCCAATTTTTTAGGACTATAGCAAACATTGACCAGTGATCACCTCGATGGGAATTTCTCTGAAACGGCTGAATATAATCTCCTCAAATTTTGATAGCATGTAGACAGCTTCAAGCAAAATCCAAAAAGCTTTAGATCATTGAATTTGGTGAAGATTTGATCGAGATATGCACTTCACAAGTTGACAAACTTTCAAGGAGTATAACAGAGAACTCAGAAATGACTAATGAGAATGTATGTATTAATGAACACTTGTATACAAATCCATTGGCATGAATGTCATTGCCTAATGGTTTAGATAGGTGTGGTCTAGAGTGTAGGCCTCACACACACTCATAATTAGTAATGAGAAGCTCAGGAGTGATGATTTCTACCCGCGACTTTTCCATGACCATTTTTATAGAGAATGAGTAAAAATTTGAATTCAAATTCAAACTCTTGGCTCCTTATGACCAAACTCCTATATCCTATGAGATATTCCTTCAATCAAACAACTAACTTTTTCCACGAATCCTTTTGGTAGGTGTTTACAAAAAATTCCAAGTCAATTTGATTTTTACAAAGAGATAAAGTGGTAATTAACCACTAGCAATAGTTCCTATGCTTCTCCATATGTGTATGGACTTCAATGCATCCATCAAGCCAAATGTGTAGGCTTGTGAGTTACACCAAAAAAAAAGTAATAAATATTTTATACAAGCATTCTATCTCTCATCTCCTAGCCACTTGCCATAAGATACATCTAACTAGCTCCTCTATAGCATACATCCGCCTCATATTGCCCGCAATACAAGTCAGAAGTGATTTCGAGATCACAATTGATTCATGATAATTTTTATTTCTATTGTTTCTTTGTTTTTTTTTAAATGTTTCTTTTTCTCATTTTTCATTTCTCATTATGCAGTAACCATTAATGTACTGCTTTATGTATCTTTGATTTATTTCTTCGCAACTTTTTTGTTAGAGGAGAAAGGTTTAACCCCTATTCAGAGCAAAGGTTCTAGAGGAATGCTATAGGTGGAACTAGGATCTTATTAGCTAAATGGTTTAGAAATTAAGGTAGCCTACCTATATAAAATAAGTTAAATTCTACTAGGAGTCACAAGTCAAGTGTTCCCTCTCCTATCCTTATGAAAGCCATAGGGTCTCTAATTCTTATCTTCTCTTCATACACATTCCTACTTCAGTTTTGAGTTCATTGTTTCATAATTATTTTTAATAATCTTCCTTACATATCAGAAGAACGTACACATCTAATCATGAAATGCCTCAAAAACAATCATGCGAGCAACCAAAAAAAAGTAGGTTTAGTTCAGAACCATTTCACCTGATCACTTTTATTCATCTTCAACTTCAGCTTCTTCAAATTTATCATATCAAATCTTCAATTTATTTGCTCCATTCATCTTCAAGTCTTGTTAGTAATCATAAACTAGAAGCTACAAGAAAATAGATTTTCATCATCAATCATATTTCATCACAATAATTATCATCATATTTTATTATTATCATAATACTAGTAAAAGAAACTAATATTGTTCATCATCATTTTTATCATATGTTTATCACATGTAGAAAGAAAAATCATATGCACAGCTCAAAAACATGATTATTCATTTTTCATAATGTTCTTTTTGTAAGTGTAATTCATACTTAACTTTTTATGATGAGGGAGCACGTAAAACTCCAATGCTCATACTTACCTTTTTGATGAGGGAGAGGGTAAAACTCCAGTGCTCGTACTTACCTTTTTGATGAGGGAGAAGGTAAAACTCTCGTGCTCGTAATTACCTTTTTGATGAGGGAGAAGGTAAAACTCCCGTGCTCGTAATTACCTTTTTGATGAGGGAGAAGGTAAAACTCCTATGCTCGTAATTACCTTTTTAATGAGGGAGAAGGTAAAACTCTCGTACTCGTAATTACCTTTTTGATGAGGGAGAAGGTAAAACTCTCGTGCTCGTAATTACCTTTTTGATGAGGGAGAAGGTAAAACTCTCATGCTCATGATTACCTTTTTGATGAGGGAGAAGGTAAAACTCTCGTACTCGTAATTACCTTTTTGATGAGGGAGAAGGTAAAACTCTCGTACTCCTAATTACCTTTTTGATGAGGGAGAAGGTAAAACTCCCATGCTCATAATTACCTTTTTGATGAGGGAGAAGGTAAAACTCCTGTGCTCGTAATTACCTTTTTGATGAGGGAGAAGGTAAAACTCTTGTGCTCGTAATTACCTTTTTGATGAGGGAGAAGGTAAAACTCTCGTGCTCATAATTACCTTTTTGATGAGGGAGAAGGTAAAACTCCCGTGCTCATAATTACCTTTTTGATGAGGGAGAAGGTAAAACTCCTGTGCTCGTAATCTACTTTTTTGTTGAGGGAGAAAGTAGAAACTCCCATTCGTAATCTACTTTTTTGTTGAGGGAGAAAGTAGGAACTCCCATGCGTAATCTACTTTTTTGTTGAGGGAGAAAGTAGAAACTCCCATTCTTGTAATGTACTTTTTTGTTGAGGAAGAAAGTAGAAACTCCCGTTCGTAATCTACTTTTTTGTTGAGGGAGAAAGTAGAAACTCCCATTCATAATCTACTTTTTTGTTGAGGGAGAAAAAAGAAACTCCCATGCTTGTAATCTACTTTTTTGTGGAGGGAGAAAGTAGAAACTCCCATTCGTAATCTACTTTTTTGTTGAGGGTGAAATTAGAAACTCCCATTCATAATCTAAAACTTATAATCATCTCTTGAATTGATCGTTTTGATTTATAATTTAGATTTCTTTTTTTACTTTATGAGTTTCTGATTTTTAGAACTTAGTTTAATTTTTAAACCTTTGAATATTTAATTCCAAAGGTGTCTCTAATCAAGTTTATATGTATAGATAGGTTTTATGAGTTTTAAATATATTTCCTTGATTTAGAGATTTTGGATTTTTAATGTAATAAATAGAACAAAAGTTACTACTAATTTTCGTAATAATATTTTCTTAAATTGATTTTGGATCAAACAAGAAAGAAATAAAAACAACAACTCTAAATCAAAAGAACTTAAATTTATGCTTTTAAAAAATATTTTTGTGCTATGAAATAAATGTGAAGCAAACAAACAATCTGTATGTTTAAAAATCTTTCTTTTTGGTGCTATAAAATAATCCTTTTCAAATATTTTATAAAAGTTTCCTAAGATCTAATATGAAGTTACTGAAATGCTTTAAACAAAAACTATCTTTCCTAATGCAAAAATGTTTTAATGTTTTGTAATGTGCTTAATTCCTAGTGCAAATGAAGACAACCTTCTTTTTTAGTGATGTGATTGAACTAAAAATAAAGGAACTTGAAAAACACCTTACTTGAAGTTTGCTTGATGTAGAGGTTCTACTGTGCACTTGATATATTTTAATTACAAACTTTTTTAGTAAATCCTAAGTACAAAGCTAAAGGTGAATGTGAATAAGTCTTGATCTTCCTGTATGTTGATGGGGGGGGGGGGGGGGGGGATGAAGTGACGAAGCTCCTCCGGTTGGATAATCCTTCTTCCCGTGGAGGCGCTCAGGTCATAAGACCAGCCCTCAACACCCAGGGAAAAAGAAAGTAGCAACATAATCTTCATTTTTCTTTGCACCTTCTTTCTTCACTTTCCTGCATACAAGAAGAAGATAAAGTTAATTATTTTAAAATAAAAACTGAAAAATACAATGAAAACCCTAAGCACACTATCGCCACGCTTCACGTTGGGTTCACCAAGTTGTCCTAGAGGGATGTGAAGGGAGGCAGACACTCACCCAACAGATTCACGCTAACCTCACCGTGTGACTACACATATGGTGTTTCTTAGTATGCTTCAGGATTTGGGTTGAGTTCTCAGTTTTTGGGTGATAAAAGCTAGAGTTTTATAGTCTATTTAAGTTTAATTTAAGAACTAAGATTCATGTGAAAGTATATTTCTAGCATTCTAAAAAACGTTCCTAAAACAAAAGAATTATCTAATTTTTCATTTTTAGAAACAGATTTGCTTGTCATTGCTAAATGCTTAGACATATGAAGGTGGAATATATAAAACTTAATTAAATCGTAAAGTGAAAGTATGAAAAACTTTAGGATCAATTCTAAGCCTATGCATATACTTTTAATAAGTTCTAATACAACTCTCATAAAATATTCCTATACAAATTTATATTTCTAAATATCGTATGCAGCTTCAAACTCGTAATCTCGTCCATTCTCTTCAATACTAGTCAAGTTCTCTTCACAATGATCTGCATGAGAATCAATAGGAACAAAAAACATAAGTATGATTTTAAATTACATAAAACACTCATTTGTTAATCTAAATATGTTTTTATGCATAAGTAAACATATGTATTTAACCCATACACACATCTATTTTAAATAGGTATATACACATATTTCTACTCATATAACCTATCTACTTCATATATATGTATATATACTTTCATATGCACTTGCATTTTATCATATACACATGTATTCTATTATATGCACATATGTATGTTCATACATATAATGTACTTATTTACATGCATTTAGGCATACATACTTATGTACATTAAAAAAAACACATACATAACTTTACATCATACTCATCATATCCATACATGCATACAAGCAAATACACATCACACATTATTACACATGCACTTACATGCATACTACACTCATGCATACATGCACTCATGCTAACATGCATACACTCATGCATACATGCACACACACTTACATGCATACAGTCATGCATACATGCACTTCTCACTTGTATGCATACAATCATGCATACATACATTCATATCACATGAATACATGCATCACATCACATGCATACATGCTTCATATATTACAAATGCACTTACATGCATACTACACTCATGCATACATGCACTCATACTAACATGCATACACTCATGCATACATGCACACACACTTACATGCATAGACTCATGCATACATGCACTTCTCACTTGTATGCATACAATCATGCATACATACATTCATATCACATGCATACATGCATCACATCACATGCGTACATGCATCACATCACATGCATACATGCTTCATATATTACACATGCACTTACATGCATACTACACTCATGCATACATGCACTCATACTAACATACATGCATACATATACATCTCACTAACTTACATGCATATGTAAACATCTACTTGCATACATGCAAACACACATTTGTTTACATGCAAACATATCACATGCATACACATGCACAATTCACTTGTATACATGTAAAACATCACATGCATACATGCATCATACATATGCATCTTTTTATAACTATACTTGCATTTATGCACACTTTCCAAACACTATCATACATGCACATGTACACATTCACTTATGCATACATGCGCACATGCAAACATATATCATACTTAAGTTCATGCATACATATACATACTACACATGCATACATGCTTACATCTACATGCTTTCATAATTTCACATGCATAAATACACATGCATAACATGCATATGCATACATGTAAACATACATATGCATTTCACACTTAATAAATGTGCATATTCTCTCTCTCTCTCTCTTCCTCTCTCTCTCTCTGTCTCTCTCTCTCTCTTCCTCTCTCTCTCTCTTTCTTCCTCTCTCTCTCTCTCCCCCTCTATCTCTCTCTCTCTACTCTTGGAGTTCATTTGGCTGGTGTAGATCAAGGATTTTGCAACACCTCTTCATCTTCAAGCACATACCTATCCATCTCTTCATAGTGGTATCAGAGCAAGGTTGGACAACATGGCAGATGGATTTCCTTCATCAATTGACAAGTTGGACAGAGGTAACTACTCAGCTTGGTCATTAAGAATGGAAGCCTATCTCCAAGTTAGAAGTTTATATGGTTATGTGGCTGGAGATGAAGTTATGCCAAGTTTCAGGAACAAAAGTCAACCTACACAAGAAGAGCAAGAAAGATTGAGCACATGGTGCTCCAAGGATGCACTTGCAAGGTTTTTGTTGCCTCACATTAGAAGTTGTAAGACATCTCAAGAAGTGTGGGATGCACTTGAAGCCTTCTTCTCTTCAAGTACCAAAGCTAGGAAGCATCAACTATGGCTGGATTTCACAACTCTCAAGAAGGCTCCCAAACAAAATTAAATTTTTCTATGGATAGGGGGCAGTCCTCTCTTTTGAAGTTGCAATAACAAGTCTCTTAATTGCAGTAAGAAAGAGATCGGTTCCAGAGGATTCCTTTGCCTATAGAATGGATGAGTATGGCAACTAGATGAACAATGATATCAGAGCTTTTTATTGTTATAGGAAGTACATAGTAGACAGAAGAAGTGGCATGATCGGAATCTGTAAACAAATATTTTTTGGCCTAGAGATTTGGTGTTGTATTTTCACTCTAAAATGAGGAGAAAAATGGGCAAATTAAAATTATGGTGGACCGATTTGTTCCAAATTCACAAGATGTGTGGACGAGGTTCTTTTGGGCTAGCCGCATTGGGTGGAGAAGTTCTACGACGGTAATTAATGGATCCAAATTATGGCCCTATCAAAATTCTAGAAGTTAATAAAAAATCAAATTTTAAAAAATAAAAATAAAACTAAAATAAAATAAAAAATAAAAAATGGAAAATCAAGTTTGAATCGAATATATCAATATTTTGGAATATCAACAATAATGTCTGGTGTAACTACTCTGCATGCAACTGTACATGCAATCAACAAGCGGCGATAGCCACAACGTTTAAAATTTCATAAGTGTTCCTTATTTTGTGAGATGTGAATAAGTGCAGATTTGAGAGTTAAGATCCCATAACCGACAATCATGGCACAAATTAGAAGCTCTCTAGACAGGCAAACAGGGCATAAAAGGCTGAACATTTTGCCGTATTTATCTTATTTGGTGAGTGTACATGTAGAGCAATTACAACGATCAATGGTTCAGTCTTATAGTAGCAAAACAACGAAGAAGCAGTACAGCTTTGGTCGTATCCGTTTCTAACTACCATCTATTGTACATCTCATAGAAAATTTCCCAAGAGCAAAAGGAATGGTTTGACTACAAAGGTTTATTGGAGTGTGCCATGCTGGATTGGAGAAGCATTCATCCTCACCCACAAGCAAAAGATATTGCAATGGAGATAGCCAAGCAGATTGATGGTAATAACATCAATGCACAAGAGATCAGTATTAGAATAGGGCAATAAGTCTTTCAAATGTCATCTGCGTTAATCGTAAAAAGGTTTAATGTCACGAACAATGGGATCACATCTAATACTGAGTCCGTGGAAGCAACAGAAATCTGTACTTTACTTGGTAAGCCATGTTTGGGGGAATATTGATTTGCTCCGCTTCTCGAAAATAACCCTCTAAAGCTAGGCTTGCTACTAACAACAATGATCATCAACCTCGAAGCAAAACATTATGGAGTATCTCAACAACTCTATGCATTGGTGAAAGAATCTGCTAAAACACACGTAAATTGGGCTAAAATCATTTTACAGAAATTGAAGAAGGAAGTTTAAATAGTTTTCAAATGCTCTGAATGAGTAGTGAATGCAGTGTCGGATTCCAAGTGGGAGTAGTTTTCACTCTGCTTTTTACAGAGACCACGACATACTTACTTGAGAATACAAAGTATGCTCAATAAAAGTTTTCTTGCAGATTCTTAAGAAAAGGTTGGAAGAGCAAAAACTAGTGAGTGATACTTCTCATGAGCAGATAGAAATGGAGAGAGATGAGGAGGAGGAGTACCCAAGGTGATAGGTAGAGGAGAATCAAGAGTGGGAGGCCGAGAGGAAGGCCAAGGAAGCAATAGAGAGGAAGGTCAGGGAAGAAGCTGAGAGGAAGAGGCAACACGAGAACAATTGGAAGAAGAAAGGCAGTAGTAGCAGGAGGAAGAAGAAGCCAAGAGAAGAGAAGGGGAAGAAAGGGAAAAACGGGCTACCGAGGAAGAAAGATGCAAAAAACAACAAGAGTAACAAAGAGATCGTTCCAGAGGATCATCACGCAAAATCCAATCTTACATACATTTTCATCTTGTGGACTTACAAACAAGTGGAAGAATGAAGAAGGTAAGGTAAAGTTGCCTGTAGTCAGGTGCAGTGACTACATCTATCCTTTGATATATAACAATGAAATAGTTAGACCGGAGCTACTTGGTGATTTGGCCAAAGGGATTACATGGAGTGTCACCAAGTTAGAAGATTTCCACAATAAATATAATACTATGATTATGGAAAAGGATACATGGTTAACGGAGAGAGCCAATTTGAATGAAGAGCTCAATTAACTTCGGACTAAGGTAGAAGCTTCCAGAACAGAAACTACTGCTAGGGAAAGTGTTTTTCATGAAGAAATAATGGATGGCTTAAGTGAACTCGTTATAGAGAATAACACTTTGAGAGTAACTATTGAAGAAAAATAAAAAATTAAAGACAGACTTCAAGCAGAAGTAGGTCAGATGCACAAGGTGTATCACAAATTAAAGAAGACCAATAAGGAGTTGGTAGCTAAGTTACAAAAGACAGAGTAAGAAATGCAAAAGTTAAAGGCAAAAGTAAAAGAACACAGTGGAGAGATAAAATGCCAAAGCATTTCGACTACGAAAGTGGAGGAAAGTATGGAACTCAAGCTTCATGGCACTTGAAAAAAAGCTCCATACTGTTCACAGAAAGCTTAGATACAATGATGGCACAGGCCACAGGGATTCAAGAGATAGAGAAGCAAGTCAATCAGTGGAAGCAACATTGTAATGATGCAAATGCAATTTTGGTGGATAAAGAAGCAGATGTAGACAAGTTGAGAAAGGATGCAACAGTTTTGGAATTAACCTATAAAGCAAAGTTAGAGGAAGTGATGAAATCAATGGCAGAATATATAACTAAGTTATCTGATGTTACTATAGCTATTGATAACTTGATAGATGGATTCCAGAAGCATATACCGAAATTAGAAGTCTTTGTAATTAGTTGTAGAAGTTCTAGTGAGCAACTTTTAGATCCAAAAGATTTTTTTGAAGCGGAAATCCAACTCGTAGATGAAAATCTTAGGGAGATGTTTAATGAGTTACGCTACAATATAGAGAGGATTATGTTTCCCGAAATGTAGAATCATGATGATGAATTGTAAAAATTCTCATTGGAATTTGTGGGTCCGGATCCACCATGCATGCCAGTGTTAGAAAACGGTGTGGACGACCACTTTTACTATAAAATCTATTACTAATGTAATAGGAAGAAGGGGATTTTATGAAGATCTAAAGAGTTTCTAGAATTGTGGGTTTGGTGATTTTTATTGTATCCAAAATTACGAAAGGACATGTATCCATTACGAAGAAGTTTGGTGACGCTCATTATGGTACGCAGTGTAAGATGATGTAATTCAACACTATGTAACTCTGTAAATGAAAGATATATCAAAGATATATCTTCTAGTGTAGTAATCTTTTATCGTTAAAACAC
This sequence comes from Ceratopteris richardii, assembly GCA_020310875.1. Lineage (NCBI taxonomy): Eukaryota > Viridiplantae > Streptophyta > Polypodiopsida > Polypodiales > Pteridaceae > Ceratopteris > Ceratopteris richardii. The sequence goes on along the minus strand of CM035442.1, from coordinate 41,984,725 downwards.
ATGTTTACAAATGCTTTGTATTCATAAATCCCTGTTCCGGAATCTCATTACTTTGCATACTTAGCTCTGTATTGAGCAAGAACAGCCTAACACTACACCTTGAGTTAATATAGAATACCTTTTGGTCTTCATTAGGAACTTCACATGTTGCATTCATGATAAAAGTTGAGTCTTCTTTCTCATCTGATGCATAGTTGTAGTAGGTGTTTTTGTAGGATTGCTTTTGGAAGCTTCTTCCATCATTCCTTCCAAAGATACTTCTACCACCTCTACCTCAAAAACTTCCTCTCTGATTTCTTCCACCTCTTCCTCTTTGATTAAAATTCTGATTAAAGTTACTATTGCTCTGATTAATGTTCCAACATCCATGAGCTAGATGATTGCTCTTACCATATCCAACAAGCTTTGACATTATGCTTGTTTTTTCTACCTCTTCGTCTATTTCTTCCACTTCTTCTTCAACTAATTGTTGCTTTCCTTTTCTATCCTTTTTCTAATCCTTAGAATACATGGCTTGACCTACATTCTGATCAATATCCCCTTTGATATCGCACTCAAAAGTTAGCATATGACCTAGTAATTGATTTAAATCAGGAGTAAAATGAACCAATGAAAGTTATGTTGACAATATGAAAGGCTTCCACTTCTCATCTCCTCTTAAACCCATAAGAATTTTTCTTACCAATTTATCCTCTTCAATGTCTTCATCAACTCCACCTAAAGAATCAACCATGTATTTCATCTTTGTCACATAATCAGAGATTGATTGTGAGGCCTTCTTCTTGAATGTGGTTAATTATGCCCATAGTGATGCCTTCCTTAACTTGGTTGTATTCTAGAAATGCTCCTCCAAAGCATTCCATATATCATTTGCACTTTCAAGTCCTTTGATATGATGAAGCAAGTACTTATTCACTGCCATATCGATAATGCTCCTTGGTTGAGCATCTGTCTTCATCCAAACCTTCATATCTACAAGCTCCTCCCTAGTTGGAACACTAGGATCTTTGAATTCAGGCTTTTCTTCTTCTCCTGTGATGTATCCCATAAGATCTTTGCTCATAAGATGAGCGTCCATCCTCATAGACAAAGCTAGATAGTTTTCTCTATCCAATTTCTCAGTTTGAATATTATCCCCCATTCTTTCTTCACTTGTACTATCAAATCCTCAACCTTATGAGTAATAAGTGTACCTTTGCTTCGAAATTTAGTGATCCTTTGATTTTTTGTCATGTGTCTCCCTTCAAACTTTATTCTTTTGAATCTTTAGATGTTGCAATAGTCAGGCTCCTCCTTTTCTTCAACTTTGATAGAACCTGCTCTGATACCACTCATGGAGATGACTAATACGAAAAATATGCATGATACTTTAGAATACATGTATGTCAAGCATAGCTCAAAACTTTCAACAATTTTAAAAGTCTTTACCAGATTATGAACACTTAACTCTTTTGTGAGACATAGCTTCACTGACTAATAAAATGATGAACGTTTTCTATGAAATTTTGATATAACACACTTCTAGGGTTTGCTCACACCATATTTAGCAAGTAGTTCTCAAAGATCTTGCTGTGCTAAATTTGTGTAGCTTCTTTTTTGATGCATTAGATTCTCCTTTTTGATGCATTAAATTTATCATCATTCAATGCATGATAGATCATGCTCGATATCATGTACGATTCCTTACCATATTTGGCTTGCTTTACCTATCTACAAAGCACAAATTATGGTTTTTGATTCCTGCTCTTATTCAGATCATTGCGGTGCATCTTTATTTTCTATGACATCATTCATTAGGTATACTCCTTGAAGTTAGTCATATGCATCTCTTTCCATTCACGGAAATTTAGAGCCACTTGCATACCCCTTAGCAAATATTGAGTACTTCCAAAACGTTATTCGCGCATGTCAATTCACACTTCATAAGTTTTGATCGTGTAGTTTTGTCTCTCACATTATTTCCAATGTTACATAAACTACAAATTTGGAATAATTCAATAAGTTCAACGTTCTTTGGGCATTAAAATGCTTTACTAAAAGGTGCTATCTCTCACAAGGGGTGCTCTTGAAAAATCTGAAAAGTACCTTATCACCCTCTATCTCAAGGACATTATTTGGCACTAAGTGCCCCCCATCTTTGTATACCAAGCAATATAAGAAAGAGGAGTATTGTGTGTTAATGCTTTCGGAGGCTACTTGAATCCCCCAAGTGTGACTTTTTGTGTTTGCAATAGACTACTCAAAGTCCTTCTCTCACGTCAGCTCGTCTCGCTTTTTTTCCAAGTGTAGGGCTATTCTAACCCCCCCTCCAAGGTGAATCTTCCTCGCATCAAGTATACGGCTATTCTAACCCCCCCCCCCCCCCCCTACAAGGTGTCTACTTCATTTTTGGTGCACATGTAGGGCTACTCTAAGTCCCCCAACCCTACCCCAACTCAATTTTATGGACCTATTTTTCTCGCAAGTCTAGTATTTTTGTTTCAGCAGCAATAATGTCAATGATTTCAAATGCAACGTCCTCAAGTCACTTGTACTTACGGTCCTTTACACCCATCTTCAAAAGATGAAAGGATAAATGAAACAACTTACAACCTATGGAAGGATACAATTAGGGCCTATCTCTATACAAATTTTTTGTATGAGGTAGTCAAAGGAAAAAGAACGAGAGCATGATAATGAAAGCGATCTACGAGCTTGTAATATATGGAATCTAAAGGACAAGCAAGCATTAGGCCAACTTCTCTTTGCATGTGACGAACTGACAAAGGGTCACATCACTGCATATAAGACTTCAAAAGAAGCTTCCGATACTTTAGTGAATCTTTATGAAGATAAAACACCTTTGAAGGTCTATGCCTTAGAAGCCGAATTTCACAATCTCACTATATACCCACATGACACTATCACAAAAGTAAAAAAACAATTTGAAGATTATCAAGGCAATTTAGCACTGTGTGGATGACAAATTTTGAGTGAATACATTGTTTGAGACCTCTAAATCTCCAAAGACTTGATCTATACTGATTAAAGAGCAGCTCTATATCATTTATTGACCAAACTTTACACAAATGTTACCTTGATTTACCAAATCATTCACTATCACTTCTCTGAGTGAAAACTTTTCTTCTTCATGAAGTTTGCTTCAGAATTTGACTTCATTACCTGCACATTAATTCAAATTTCTTTAATATAATGATGTACATATCTCCATGCTACCTTTGCACAATCATATCAACCATTAGACCCTCAAAAGAATAATTAAAACTCTAATTTGATCATTAAGATCAAAGGTATGTCAGAAACTGTCCTTCTGAACAAGTGACTTTGGCATAGTCAACTTCTAAGGTTGATTTCTCACAGCACAAGTCCCATTTTGCTAAATGCTTTTAGCCATAGCTTCCTTACCTTCCAACTTAGATTTTCAATGCTCAATCATCAAAAACTTTACACTCTGCATTGAGATCCAAACAAAACATTGATACAAAAAAGTGTGTGACTGTGAGAGGTCTACCTGGAGACTTTACATATACATGTTCCTATTGATCATACACATAACTTTAAAGGAATTAGAACATGGAACTTTGAACATAGCTTAATTAGCTTCTAGATTAGATGTGTACAAAAGATTTCCTAATCCACATGATCAATTTGAGAAAATTCAGAGAAAGACTAGATGCTAACTCTTGAAGATGACTCTCTACACATCTATCTCATGGACACTTGGCTTCTAATGACTCTGTCACATATTTCTTTACATTATTGACTTATATACATACAATTCTAGACTCATCCCATGTCTATTACATTACTCCTTATCATTCTAATGATCATCTATACTCAAAGTACAATAATTTTCATCTGTAATGTACATATGTATACAAGCTACATTTTTGAGATCTCTTCACTTTCTCAAGTGACTTCTTTGGCTTCATGTGGTTTTCTAACTTGCTCCAAGCTCTTCATAATCATAAATTTGGGATTTCTTTGTTCCAGTAGCTTGCCCTCAATCACTAATTGTGATTATACCATGGTTCTTTATTCCTGCCATCTCTTTGAACTTGTGTAGCTTAGGTCCATCTAAGCCTTTTGTCAACATATCTGCAACTTCCTCTTTTGTTGATGTATACACAACTTCAATCTCTATGTCAAGTACCTTTTCTATCAAGAAATGATACTGAATCTCTATGTGTTTATTCCTCGCATGAAAAACAGGATTAACTGCCAAATATAATGAACTCATGTTGTCTCCAAAAATAATTGGAGTACTATGATCAATTCCAAAACTCTTCAATAAGATCTTTAACCATATCACTTCTTTTGCAGCCTCTACCATTCCTTTATACTCAGCTTTTGTGGATGACAAAGCAACTGTATGTTGCTTCTTTGAGCACCAAGAAACTAACTTATCTCCAATATAAGAGAGATAACCATAAGTAGACCTTCTATCATTTGAATTACCTACCCAATCTGCATCACTATACACTTTGATTCTTGTGTCAAAAGTAAAACCATAATTCAAACCTTCACTTAGAGTTCCCTTGATATATCTGAGTACCCTTTGAGATGCAATCCAATGTGTTTTCTTTGGACAATGCATAAATTGTGATAAGATAGGTAGTGCATATGATAGGTGTGGTCTTGTCAAGGTAGCATAAATCAAACTACCTACCAAACTCTGATGTTTCTTCATGTCATTAAACTCTTCTCCTCCATATCTACTCAATTTATGATTTGCCTCCAATGGTGTGGTTGAATGCTTGCAATCTTCCATGTTGAACTTGATCAGAAGACTCTTCAAGTATCTCTCTTGTGCAACATATAGTCCATGTTGAGTATGTTGCCTATGAGCCTTGATCATCTCATGTGAACCCTCTCTATCTAAGAGGATAATCCAATCCTCTTCTTATCTTCTTTTTATTGGCTGAAAGCTTCTCCAAGTTTGTATAAAAAGACCATTTTGGTCACATAATGCAAGGCACACCACATTTTTGTATTCGTGTACATATAGTTTATCTTATCACTTTGTGTATGATGGAAAGAGTTCGTTTCTCTCTCTCTACTCTTTTCAGACTACAATCACTGTGAGGCATCTCTACTCTCACATCTGAATCACTATTGTGCCATTGGTATCAAGTGCAATCTTCATGAGCTGGTATCAGAGCATTGTGACATCTTCGAAGGCTACACTCAATGCATAGAATTGAGCGATCATACAAAACCAACTTGGCACCAGATTTGACAACATATTGTCTACTGCTCAATGCCAAAGGACCAGGCTTGCACTCCAAATTGAGAACTGTTGTGGTTGGATGCCATCTCCGAGAAAGTGCGCAATAGTGAAGAAAAAAGTTTGAAGGTTAAAAGTTCTCTCCCTCTATTTATTCGTCTGTCTGTGCTTCAAGTATCTCTACCAGAAATCCTCGAAGGTCTTTTTCTCTACTCCACCATAAGCTTATGTACTGTTCACGAGATGTGAGCACCAAGAATGATTGGACGTTGGAGTAGGTAATCATAAAGATTTCGTGACTTTCCATATAAGAGTACGCTTGATTATATATTGGTACATTCAATATTCTATGGTCTCTAGCCATGAAGGTGTTTCTTGCTGTAGTTCTATGCGGGAGTTCTTCTGGCGTACATTTTTTGAAGAGTCTGTAGAGGTTACAAGTGAATCAGGTTAAGATAATCTATCGAATGCAGAGAGAGAGAGAGAGAGAGAGAAGCAAGAGCCTAACAAGAACGGGTTCACATAAAGGAATGGATGAAGGATGGGCTGAATAAATATTGCAGACTGATAAGATCTAAAGTCGAATGGCATGCGGAGTATAGGTTAGCTCTTGTCTCTTCCCTTGTGTTCCTGGCTTGGAGCAAAGTTGATGAAGAGCTCTCCTCATAACTCATAGCTCATAGCAATGTTTCGCTGGTATTGTTGATTGCACATTTCATTGATGAGGTCGAATTCAAAGTGGAAGTAGAGCTACAATATGCAACATTGTCATCACACACATGTAAAGAATTATTTTTGTCCCTCTTTCATCTTGTGTTTCTAATCGTAAATCTAAAGCTCCTTGTTTTCAAAGCCCCATGAGAAATTTGGTTCACACTTTGTGAGCAATTTCTTTTGAAGAGAGAGCAATAGGTTCTAATGCTCTATAATCACTATTTTTTCATAGGTTTGACCATGACATGTATGTAAAATTTTTCTTTCAATTTCCAATGGGATTAGACACTACCCTCATCATTGAGTGGTAAGACCTTCCCATTCTAATTACTTTGCAAAAGAAAATTTGTTGTAAGGAGATAGATACTGCCACAAGTGAGTCACTTATGGTAAGAACTCTCCAAATATGAGTGAAAAACCTTTAGATAAATTTAATGGCCAAGGTTTCCACACATGGCAAACAAAGATCAAGGGCCACCTAATGACTAAACAATTATGGTCGGTCACAAAACCACTTGCACGAAACGAAATAGTCGAACATAGAAGAAGACTACCATATTTCATTGAAAAGGATGAACAAGCACTTGGATTGTTACTCACCTCTTTAGACGATAACTATGTACATTTCTTGGACGATTGCACTACGGAAAATCAAGCATGGATTACTTTAGAACAAAATTTTGGAGCTATTTCTAGAAACTCCAAAATAGCACTGAAAATGCAACTTTATTCTCTAAACATGTCTCAAGGAGAAGATATACCTACTCTTGTAAACAAGCTAAAAAGCATATTTACTCAATTAGCTTATGTGCAATGCCCTATTGAAAATGAGGATCAAGTTGCCATCCTACTCAAAGCGGTTCCCGATGATAAATTTGGACAAATTGTAACTGTTAAAGAAAAAGACCCTATCCCTAGATTAGAAGATGTCATAGATTCTCTATAGCAGCATGAAAATAAGTTGAAAACACATGATGAATTCACAACAAATGCCTTGGTTGTAAGAGCTACAAAATGCATTCATTGTAATTGCACCAACCATTTGTCGAAGGATTGCTATCAAGTCAACCTTTGCAAAATATGTGGTAAAACCAACCATGCTACAAAGCATTGTCATCTACACAACAACAACAAAGGAGCTTTCAACAAAAATGTAAGCAATGTCAACATAGCAGACGAGACAAATGAAGAAGAAGCTCAAGTCAATTTTTTCTATCATAGACTATGTCTTGTAAAACACCCCCTTTGTACCATCCTCATATGTATAGGGAAGGATTTGTACCACCCATGAGTTCGTTGAATGAAGGATATAAACATTGTACCACCTTCTTTGTACATGGGAAGGAATCATATTTTTGTACCACCGTAGTCTAGTTGTGACGAAGGGATAGGCCCCAAAGAGCTATTTGTATGATCAAACTCAAGGGGGGGATTGTTGGCTATGAGCCTTGATCATCTCATGTGAACCCTCTCTATTTAAGAGGATAATCCAATCCTCTTCTGATCTTCTCTTTATTGGTTGAAAGCTTCTCCAAGTTTGTATAAAAAGACCATTTTGGTCACATAATGCAAGGCATGCCACATTTTCATATTCGCGTGCATATAGTTTATCTTATCACTTTGTGTATGATGGAGAGAGTTCGTTTCTCTCTCTCTACTCTTTCCCGATTGCGATCACTATGAGACATCTCTACTCTCACATATGAATCACTCTTGTGACATTGGTATCAAGTGCAATCTTCATCAGAGTATACATAATCATCATTCCTAAGAAATAAGACAAGTTTCCCAAATAACTTATCTTGAACTCCTTCTCTATTTGTTTCTTAAGCTCCTTGATTCCTTGAGCATTTGTACCTGTGACAATAATATCATCAACATAAATACACATGTATATATACCCATCTTTACTTGCCCTCACTAGCAAGCTACTATCTGCCTTTGAAGCTTGATATCCACATTCATTCAAGAACTTAACAAGCTTGTAATTACATGCTCTTGGAGCCTGTTTCAAACCATACAAAGCTCTCTTGAGCTTACACACATAATCTGATCCAATTGAATCCATGAACCCCTCTGGTTGCTCCATGTACACTTCATCTGCAATATACCCATTTACAAATGCATTCTTTACATTTAATTGTCATTACTTCCATCCCTTACAAGCAACAATAGAAATTAAAGATCTAATTGTAAGCATCTTAGTAACTGGACTAAAGGTTTCATCATAATCTACCCCATAAGTTTGGGCATAACCTTTAACCCCAAGTCTAGCTTTGTATCAAGACACCTCACCATTTTCAAACCTCATTGTCTTATACACCCACTTACATCCAATTACCTTTTGGTTGTTTGGTCTTGGCACCAATTCCCATGTCTCATTCTCAAGTAGAGCATCATACTCTTCTTGCATTGACTTCTCACCATTTTTTTTACCTTTAGCTTCTTCCAATGTGGTTGGATCTTCTTCTGTCTTCACAATATAAGCATAGTCTTTTGTTGTTAAGAAAGATGTATCATAGCTATACCTGATAGGTTCTTTTCTTTCTCACAAAGATCTTTTGACCTCTGCACTTCTTGAAGTCTCAGCCACATTTGATTTTGGATCAAATCTTGGCCTATCTTCATCATTGCCCTATAATTTACTTTTACAATCAACATCATCAATATCTTCTCCATACACCTTTACTTTTGTCTTCCCTTTCCTTTGTATTTCTTCAACATCTGCATAATCATTTGTTGACCTTGTATACCATGTGATTTTCTCATCAAATGTAACATCTTTTGTGACAAGAAACTTCTTTGTAGATGGACTCCATAATGTGTAACCCATATGTCTATCATCATACCCAATAAACACATACTTCTCTGCTTTGGGTTCTAGCTTATGTCTTAATTGAGAAGGAACATAATCATATGCTAAACATCCAAATCCCTTACAATGATCAAGAGTAGGTTTCTTACCCCACCATGCTTCATAAGGTGTTCTACCATCCAAAGCTTTGTAGGGTAACCTATTCACAAGGTATGTTGCAGCGTTGATAGCTTCTGCCGATAAGTAGTTTGGACAATTCTTCTCTTTCATCATTGATCTTGCAAACTCTACAAGAGTTCTATTTCTTCTTTCTGCTACTCCATCTTGTTGAGGGGATTACCTACAAGTTACTTCTCTTTTTGTACCTGCATTCCACAAATAATCATCAAACTCTTTAGAAAAATATTCTCCCCCTCCATCTGATCTCAACCTCTTAAACTTTTGTCCTATAATCCTTTCTGCATAAGCATGATAATGCTTGAGTGTCTTGAACACTTCAGATTTGTCCTTGATTATATAAAGAGTAATCCATCTTGTTGCATCATCAACAAACAACACATAATATCTGGATCCATTTATGCTATAGTCCCTTGAAGGACCCCACACATCTGTATGAACCAACTCAAGCACAGTTGAATACTTGTATCCTGATTTATTGTATGAACTTTTGTGTGCTTTACCTAATTGTCAAGCTTCACACTTGTATACCATGTGTTGACCTTCAACATTCTTGGTGTAATTCACAAGCCTACACATTTGGCTTGATGGATGCATTGAAGTCCATATACCTATGGAGAAGCATAGGAACTATTGCTAGTGGTTAATTACCACTTTATCTCTTTGTAAAAATCAAATTGACTTGGAATTTTTTGTAAACACGTACCAAAAAGATTCGTGGAAAAAGTTAGTTGTTTGATTGAAGGAATATCTCCTAGTATATAGGAGTTTGATCATAGGGAGTCAAGAGTTTGAATTTGAATTCAAATTTTTACTCATTCTCTATAAAAATGGTCATGGAAAAGTCGCGGGTAGAACTCATCACTCTCGAGCTTCTCATTACTGATTCTGAGTGTGTGTGAGGCCTACTCTCTAGCACACACCTATCTACACCATTAGGCAATGACATTCATGCCAATGGATTTGTATACAAGTGTTCATTAATACATACATTCTCATTAGTCATTTCTGAGTTCTCTCTTATACTCCTTGAAATTCTATCAACTTCTGAAGTGCATATCTCGGTCAAATCTTCACCAAATTCGATGATCTAAAGCTTGTTGGATTCATCTAGAAGTTATCTACATGCTGGAAAAATTTGAGAAGATTCTTTTGAGCCATTTCAGAGAACCGCATGTCGAGGTGATTACTGGTCAATGTCTGCTACATAGGGTGTCATTGGAAAGCTAAGGAGGTCTCCTTATCAAGTCTGAAGCATTCGGGGGCTGTTACAAAGCAGGTTTAGCAGTAACTGCTCAATCTCTTGGAGCATCCATCCATCTTTCCCAACAGTGGTATCAGAGCAAACTAAGGTAAAATGGGAGATGGTTTTCCTTCATTTATTGATAAATTGGACAGGAACAACTATCAGGCATGGTCTCTGAGGATGAAGACCTATTTACAAGGAAGGAGTCTCTATGGATACATCTCAGGAGATGAGGAATTGCCCTCATTCAAAACAAGGGGATTACCAACAAAGGAAGAACATGAAAAGCTCAACACATGGTGTGCTAAGGATGCATTGGCAAGGTCTTATTTACTCAACTCCATCTATGATTTTCTTTTGCCAGATATTAGGAATTGTAAGACATCCCAAGAGACTTGGGAAACCTTGTCATGATATTTTTCTTCCAACACAAGGGCTAGGAAAATCAGTTGTGGATTGAATTCAGAACATTAAGGAAGAAACCTAAGCAAGCTGTTTCAGAATTTGTAACCAAGATCAAAGATGTAGCAGATCAGTTAGCAAGCATATGAGAAGAGATTGAAGAAGAGCAGATTGTAAGGCAAGTGATCAATGGGATCAAGGCTGATGACAAATGGGAAAGCTTCACCACTGCCATGGAACTTTACATGGACATGCAAATTCCAGATCTTACAACTCTCATGGGACAATTGTTCACTCATGAAGCCAAGCTCAATAAAAATGGAGATACATCCAAAGGTAATAGTTCTTCTGCCCTATATACTGATAAAAAGTCTAAAGATAAAGGCAAGAGCAAGAAATTGGAAGATGAAGGCTCTACCTCCCCAACCAACTATGGAGGGAGAGGTAGATCATCAAGAGGAAGGGGCAGAGGAGGTAAGCAAGGTAGGGGGAGATCCTATAACTCCTCACCATGCAAAATTTGTGGTTTATCAAATCATACTACAGATGAGTGTTTCAAGAATTACAAGAATCAGAGAGGAAGAGGATACCAAAGAGGTGGATACTCACAGTCAAGAGGTAGATTCAACCATTACCAAGGCTACAATAGCAACTACAACAATAATTACAACAATAATTACAATGGCAATTACCAAGGAGGATTCAAATCTAGAAAGGACTACAACAACTACACAGAGGAGCAGGATGAATCTCTTCTGATCATGAACATGACTTCAAAATCAGGTACAAATGATGACCACCTATTCTACATTGATTCAGGATGCTCAAATCATGTGGCTAGCAATGTAGCACTACTCTCTGATCTTGAGGAACCAAGAGGTAAGCATCAAGTACAAAAAGGTGATGACACCAAGCACTCAGTAGCTAAAGTTGGAAATGTTAAGACTTGTGATGGAAATCAGAACTTGTTGAGTAGGGTACTCTATGTACCAACCATTACAAAAAATTTGATGAGTGTTGGAAAGATTGTGGAGAAAGGTTTGCAAGTTAGATTCAAGAAATATGGAGCATTTGTGGAGGATCCAAGGCATGGGTTCAAGAGGATTGCTAAAGGAGAAAAATTAGGTAGACTTTTCACTTTTGAGCTAGAAGACACAAAGAATATTGCACTATACAGTTATAAGGATCAAACACTTTTAGAGCTTGAGAGTTGGCACAAAAGATTAGGACATGTAGGAGAACGAACTTTGAAGCAGATATGCAGGGATCAATGTGTAATTGGAATACCCAATGTTTCAAAACAACACATGATATATAAATGTAGTGCTTGTCAATTTGGGAAGTCTCACATGTTACCCTTCTCAAGGAAAGGTTACATGCATGAAGATTACCTAGAGCTTGTCCATACAGATGTATGGGGACCAAGCAAAGACCCCTCAGTCTCAGGATCAAGGTACTATGTATCTTTTATTGATGATTATAGCAGGTGGACTGTATTGTACTTCATGGAGCACAAGGATGAGATGTTGAATTGTTTTAAAAAATATCTTGCACTTGTTCAAAATCAGACAGGAAAGAATTTGAAAAGGCTAAGGTCAGATGGAGGAGGTGAGTACTTCTCCAATGAGTTTGAAAACTTCTTGCAGGACAGAGGCATCAAAAGAGAAATCACCACAAGGTATACTCCTGAATAGAATGGGGTAGCTGAGAGAAGAAATAGGTTGATTGTTGAGACAGCTAGGTCTATGTTGAATGAGAAAAAATTACGTAATTATCTATGTGCAGAAAGTGTTTCAACTGCTACTTATCTCATAAATAGGTTACCATCTAAATCCCTTGATGGGATGACACCCTATGAAGCATGGCATGGTAAGAGACCCTCACTAGACCATTGCAGGAGATTTGGATGTGTAGCATATGTACACATTCCTTCTTAGATAAGAGGTAAGTTAGACCCAAAGGCTGAAAAGTGCATCTTTATTGGGTATGATCTAAATAAAAAAGGACACAGGTTTTATAACCCTTCCAATAAGGGATTCATGGTGAGTAGAGATGTTGTCTTTGATGAAAATGATTCTTGGTATGAGAATGAATGCAGGAAGGTTAAATTACCCTATGATTTGGAAGAAGAATTTCCAAGTCTTGCAAAGGAGGAACCTACTCAGAATGAAGACTAAAGTTCAGAAGATGAAGACACTATCAACCTTGAAGAGTTCAAAGCATGGAAGTCCAAAGGCAAAATGAAGATGAAGAAGCTTGAAGACATACTTGAATCTTCAAATCAGTTAATCAGAAGATCACAAAGAGAGAGCAAGAAACCTATCAGATATGGGTATGATACATCTCTTGTTACTAAACACTCTGTTTATCTTGCCAAAGATTTGTCAATTGAAGAACCAGGATCATATGAAGAAGCCACAGCCAAGATAGAATGGAAAGAAGCTATGGATGAGGATATTGAAGCACTCAAGGAGAGTGACAATGGGAGTTAGTACCAAAGAAAGACTCCATGAAGGTAATAGGATCCAGATGGATCTATAAACTTAAAAGAAATTCTGATGGCACAATTAATAGGTACAAAGGTAGATTAGTAGCCAAGGGTTATGCACAAACCCAAGGCATTGATTATGAAGAGACATTCTCTCCTGTGGCCAAGATGCCAACCATCAGAGTGTTGGTTAATGTGGCTGCATCAAAAAATTGGAATATGTACCAATTGGATGTCAAGAATGCTTTCTTGAATGGATGGATTTCAGAGGAGGTATATATGTCACAAGCTTCTGGCTATGAGGACCCTAAGAAGGTAACATATGTTTGCAAATTAAAAGAGGCTTTATATGGATTGAAGCAGGCACCTAGGGCATGGAATCACAAATTAACCACTTATCTTCAAGACTAAGGGTTTGTCATGAGCAAGGCATATACTTCTCTATTCATCAAGAGAAGTAATTCAGAGGTAATATACTTATGTGTTTATGTTGATGACATCATACTTACAGGTAATGATGTCAATGGAATCAGACAAATCAAGAGCCAGATGATGAAGGAGTTCAAGATCAATGATCTTGGTCTATTGAAGTATTTTCTTGGGCTTGAGTTAGTCTATACTAACTCAAGAATATACATTACTAAGAAAAAATACATACACGATATGTTGAAGAAGTTTCACTTGCAAGATGCTAAAGTAACAAGTACTCCAATGGAGGTAAATCTAAAACTTAGTGCCCATGAAGGTGATGAAGTCAATGACATTACAGGTTATCAAAGTATGGTGGGTAGCTTGAACTATGCTACCTTAATAAGGATAGATATTGCATATGGAACTAGTGTGCTAAGTGAGTTTATGCACAAGCCAAGGATACCTCACTTAGAGGCTGCCAAGAGAATCTTGAAGTATCTCAAGGATACACAACATCATGGTTTATATTTTCCTTACACTTCAGACATTGATATCAAGATCTATTCAGATGCAGATTAGGCAGGATGCAAGGATGATAGGAGGAGCACTTTTGGATACATTTCTTTTGCAGTTGATAAACCAATCTCATGGTCGTAAAAGAAGCAACCTACTGTTGCTTTGTCTTCTACAGAGGCAAAGTATAGAGGACTGGCTAATGCCACACAAGAAGCCATTTGGATTAAGCTTTTGTATACAAAATTGGGTTTATATACTAGGTCTCCAATAATCTTTGGAGATAATACAAGTTCTCTTCACCTTGCAGCTAATCCTATCTATCATGCTAAGACCAAACACATAGAGGTCCATTATCATTATGTGAGAGAAAAGTTGCTAAGCAAAGACATTCAACTAACCTATGTATCAACCAACATGCAATGTGTATATTTGTTGACTAAAGCTTTGGATGGAACCAAACTTTGCAGATTTAAAGCAATGATTGGATTGCAGGATATACATGAAGATTGAAGATGAAGACCAAGCCAAAATGTTTGGCTTGAGGGGGAGCTGTTGGTGTAATTCACAAGCCTACACATTTGGGTTGATGGATGCATTAAAGTCCATATACATATGGAGAAGCATAGAAACTATTGCTAGTGGTTAATTACCACTTCATCTCTTTGTAGAAATCAAATTGACTTGGATTTTTTTGTAAACACCTACCAAAAAGATTTGTGGAAAAAGTTAGTTGTTTGATTGAAGGAATATCTCCTAGTATATAGGACTTTGATCATAGGGAGCCAAGAGTTTGAATTTGAATTCAAATTTTTACTCATTCTCTATAAAAATGTTCATGGAAAAGTCACGGGTAGAACTCATCACTCCCGAGCTTCTCATTACTAATTCTGAGTGTGTGTGAGGCCTACTCTCTAGCCCACACCTATCTACACCATTAGGCAATGACATTCATGCCAATGGATGTGTATACAAGTGTTCATTAATACATACATTCTCGTTAGTCATTTCTGAGTTCTCTATTATACTTCTTGAAAGTCTGTGAACTTGTGAAGTGCATATCTCGGTCAAATCTTCACCAACTTCAATGATGTAAAGCTTGTTAGATTCAGCTTGAAGTTATCTACATGCTATCAAAATTTGAGAAGATTCTATTTAGCCATTGCAGAGAAATTTGCGTCGAGGTGATCAATGGTCAATGTCTACTAAAGTCCTAAAAAATCGGGGGTATAGCTTTACTTGCTAAATTGATTTCTCTTAGCATAGTTTATTTTTTTATATCATTCCACTTGGAATAGTTAGTTTGCTAAAGCAAGTGTCAAGACATAAATAAAAGGTTTTCAAGAGATTTTGAGTTTCAAATTTATCTGTTTTGATTCAATCATTACACACATCACTTCCAAACTACATAGGCCATCTTATGGTGTCATTGGAAAGCTAAGGAGGTCTACTTATCAAGTCTGAAGCATTAGGGGGCTGGTACAAAGCAGGTTTAGCAGTACCTACTCAATCTCTTGGAGCATCCGTCCATCTTTCCCAACAAACATTTGGCAATTCAAGCACTACATCATTCTGTTATATTTCCTTTATAGCTCTCTCATTAAAATGACCTAGCCTTTTATGCCATAGGTCTAACTCAGAAATACCTCTTTGATTGAAACTCTGATTATGGCTTCCACCATTTTGATTATTATAGCAACAATCATTTGTCAAATGATTTGTTTTGCCACAAATCCAACAAGCTCTAACATTATCTTTATTCTTACCTCTTCTTTCTTTTCCTATTGAATTTATCTTTCCTCTCGTGAAATTGACTTAGCTTGAAGGTCCTTCATCATCAGTTGACTGCTTCCTTTTGCCATTCTTTTTCTTATCCTTGGAGTACATAGCTTAACTTGCACTCCTATCATTATCGCTCTTAATGTCCTGCTCAAAAGTTAGCATGTGTCCTAGGAATTGATTAAGGTCAGGAGTAAAATGATCTAATGACAATTCTATGGACAATATGAAAGGCTTCCATTTCTCATCTCCTCTTAGACCTCTAAGTATTTGTCTTACCAACTTATCCTCTTCAATATCTTCATCTACTGTTACCAAGCTATCTGCAATATCCTTCATTCTTGCCACATAATCAGAAATTGATTATGAGCTCCTCTTCTTGAAGGTTGTGAACTTTGCCCATAATGAGGACTTCCTTGACTTGGTTGTATTTTGGAAATGCTCTTCCAAAGCATTCCACACATGTGTTGCACTTTCTTATCCCCAAATATGAGGTAGAAGATAATCATTTATAGCCATGTAAATGATGCTCCTAGCTTGAGCATCCTTCTTCATCCAGTTCTTCAAATCTGCAAACTCTTCCCTAGTTGGGACACTAGGATCTTCAAACTCAGGATTTTCTTCTTCTCATATAATGAATGCCATCAAATCTTTGCTCATGAGGTGTGCCTCCATGCTCATGGACCAAGTTGGATAGTTCTCCCTATCTAGCTTATCAATTTGCAGGCTTTCAATATGCTTTGTACCTTTAATGTAAAGCTTCACTCCTTCAGATCCTTTAGAGCTCAATCTTCACACTTCTGCACGTTGTCTTCAAGATTTTAATCTTGTCCACCTTCAATTTGAAAAGACTTCAATGTCTGCAACAGTCGGGACTTTCAATGCTCATTACTTCACTTTATACTACACCTTTTGCTCTGATACCACTGTTGGAGACCATTAAATTTGATCTATAATGATTTAAGAGCACCTCTATATCAGTTATAGACCAAAACTTACACAAATGTTACCTTGATTTACCAAATCATTCACTATCACTTCTTTGAGTGAAGACTTTTCTTCTTCATGAAGTCTACTTTAGAATTTGACTTCATTTCTTGCACATTACTTCACATTTCTTTAATCTAATGATGCACATATCTCTATGCTACCTTTGCACAATCATATCAACCATTAGACCTTCAAAAGAATGATTTGAACATTAAGATCAAAGGTATGTCAGAAATTGTCTTCTTGAACAAATGACTTTGACATAGTCAACTTCTAAGGTTGATTTCTCAAAGCACAAGTCTCGTTTTGCAAAATGCTTTTAGCCATAGCTTCCTTACCTTCCAAGATAGATTTTGAATGCTCATTCGTCAAAAACTTTACACTGTGCACTGAGATCCAAGCAAAACATTGACATGAAAAAGTGTGTGACTCTAAGAGGTCTACCTGCAGACTTTACATATACATGTTCCTATTGATCATACACACAATCTGAGAGGAATTAGACCATGAAACTTTGAACATATCTTGAATAGCTTCTATATTAGATATGTACAATTTCCTGATTCACATGATCAGGCTGAGAGAAATTAGAGAAAGACTCGATGCTAACTCTTGAAGATGACTCTCTACACATCTATCTCATGAACACTTGGCTTCAAATGACTCTCTCACATATTTCTTTACATTATTGACTTATATACATATGATTCTAGACTCATCCAAAATTTATTACATTACTCCTTATCACTCTAATGATTATCTATACTTATAGTACAAGAATTTCCAACTATAATGTACATATGTATACAAGCTACATTTATGAGATCTCTTCACTTTCTCAAGTGACTTCTTTGGCTTCATCTTGTTTTCTAACTTGCTCCAAGTTCTTCATAATCATCCATTTGGGATTGCTTTGTTCCAACATACATGGCTACACAAAGCTTTTTAGGTCATATGAAACATTTGTCACGACTTTGTACAACAGAGTTCAAGTTTTAACTTGGGGAGAGGTCCGTCGCCTTTTGCTCCTCCACAACTCATGAGCAAAGTTGACTTCCTCACAAAAGGATGCCATGAAGGCTAAAGGACCCTTCCACAAGGGTAAACATGCTAGTCATATGCATCCATGCAAGGTTCCAACACCTCATCGAAGAAATTTACTTGTAATTTTTGTGGAAAACCAGGGCACATGAAAACATTTTGCTACAAGAAGAAGCATACATCAAAGCCTTGTAGTTCCAAGAACCCATAAAAAACATCACATCATAGGTCTTAGTGTTCTAGTGGGGACTTGTTTATTTCCATAGAGGTTAATGCCTTGGTAACTTTGAGTTCTTCTTAGTAATGGATCTTTGACAATGGAGCAACATCACACATGTGTAAGGATCGGGATTCTTTTCAATAGATTGAGGACCATACTTGTGAACTTTACCTAGGCAACAACAAGAGCCTACCTATCAAAAGGGAAAGTAAAAGTACAAATCACGAATGACCAAGGAGAGTGCAAATCCTTAATCAATGTCTTATTTGTCCCTAACATATGCATAAATTTACTATCAGTCAAGGCCATCACTGATCATGATAAACAAGTGTTATTTGATAACAGTTCAGTTAAGGTGATGACCTAAAACCAAAGAAATCATCCCAAAAGGTGTAGAAGAAAAAGGGCTCTACAAACTCTTCTAATTTCTATCCAAGGAATCATCTTCTAGTTCCTGGTATCAAAGGTATGGTCACACTTTGTATTTACCAAGGATTTCCTCCTCTCAGATAGTTAAAGGATTGCCCAAGATCGGGCAAGTCAATGATGTCTACGAAGCCTAAACCCAAGGCAAGCAACAAAGGGGCTCCGTTCCCAAGGAGGCTTGCACAAGAGCTAGGCACCCTTTACCCATCATCCACATGGACCTTTGTGGACTTATGGATACCCCTTCTCTTAATGGTTCACTCTACTTCTTTCTTTTAGTAGATGACCACTCTCGATACACTTGGTTATATTTTTTGTAGTCAAAGGCAAACAATTTCTCTAAGTTTCGAGAATCAATCAACCAAGTTGAGAATGAAGCATCAAAGATAGTCAAGACTATTCCATCTGATGGTGATGGTGAAGTTATCAATCACGAATTTGACTTTCTTAAAGCAAAAAGGGATAAAAAGTCAAGGCACTCAACCGCACACTCCATCCAAAAATGGAGCAGTTGATGGAAAAATCTAAAGTGTGATGGAAATGGTGCAAACCATGCTTCAAAACAAAGAATTACCCTATAAGTTTTGGGCACAAATAGTGCACACTTGCATGCACATAGTCAATCAAGGATTCACTAGTGTGTTTCACAACAAGACACCCTTTGAAGATTACTATGGAAGAAAGCGTAATGTCAATTACTTTCGAGTATTTGGAAGTGAAGCATTTGTCCATGTACCAAAAGAAGATCGCAATGTTGGAGAAGATGGTGGATAGTCATAAGAGATGAATTGGTGTAGCTATAACTTGCTTCACACTTGCTACAAGTGATGGCTGGAGAGTGTTGTGGGCCTCTTTCAGTATATAATAAGCATAAATAATCACATATGTTGCTTGCAAGAGATCACCTAATGGTAGGATCAAAACACATAGGTAGGAATATAATCCAAAATCCAAAACTTACCATTTTGGTTGATACACCTATTCAATGTTTTGAACCATTCTCTGTGTACAACAAAAATTGACTAAATTCCCTTTGGGAAACTCTAATTAGCTTAACAAGCTACCAATCATGAGTGATATCATAAAAAATGATGGACTATATGTAGAGAAATATATTTAGGAAATCATACATGCAACCCGACATTTACGGGCTGTGATAGTGTGCAGACTAGTGAGTAAAGACGAGCTGAAATCTCATAATTGCGAGAGCTAGTACCAATGAAACTTTGTATGACTAAAGTAGACAGTATGCTTGATCTATCATGCTTTAATTCATAAGAAATGATCAACTATAGAGTGAGAACAAGCTCTAACAAGAAAACTTTATTGATGGAGTTATGACAAACAAATGAGAATAAGAAGAAATGATAATGTGTGTATTAAATCATGTAAAAGTACAATGTCATTGGCAATCAATCATTTCTCAATGAGTGAGAAGTGAGTGAGGTATGAGGTGAGATCCTCTTCTCAATGAAAGTACATCAAAATTTATCTCTAAACCTCGAGATAGACGTGGGTCTTTCATATCCTCTTTTTATAGTTAATGTTGGAGGTAAGGATTTGAATTCAAATTTAAATCTCTACCTAAAAGTGAATGCCAAAGTAAATGAGTAATTCTCTCTTGACTCAACTACCAAATAATACGAGATTATGTGCTTCCTAACTCCTCATGGGTGTATTTCACTTTACATAAGTAATTGTGAAGTAGAATTATAAGAGGTTGAACATATGAAGCCTTCCAAAGGTTATGCCTTTAAGTTGAGCATAAGTGAGATGGTCAAGTACGTAGTCTTGGGCTTAGTTGCACCAACAGATCCCCCTCAAGCCTAACATATTTGGTCTTCATTGCTCCTTGATTTCTTGCAGACCAATCATCAATTCAAACCTGTTCATCTTTGTTCCATCCAATGCTTTGGTAAGTATATCTCCAAATTGTAAATGAGTTGATACATAGGATAATTGGATATCCTTGCTAAGCAATTTCTCCCTTACATAATGATAGTGCACTTCAATGTTCTTAGTCCTTGCATGGTATATAGGATTAGCAGCCAAATGAAGTGAACTAGTGTTATCTCCAAATATAATTGGAGTGTACTAATGTATCTCCAAATCTGCATATAATTGCTTAAGCCATATAACTTCCTGAGTTGCATTTCCCAAACCTCTGTATTTTGCTTTTGTGGAACATAAGGCCATAGTTGGTTGCTTCTTGGATGACCAAGAAATGAGTTTTGAAACTGCAAAAGATAGGTTCCCTGAAGTGCTCCTCCTATCATCCTTGGAGCCAGCCCAATCTGCATCAGAATACATCTTTAGATCTATGTTAGAAGTGAAGGGATAGAACAAACCCTCATTCATTGTACTTAAGCACCCTCTTTGCAGCTTCCATATGAGGCTTCCTTGGTGCATGCATAAACTGATTCAATGTACTTACTGCAGAAGCAATGTCTACCCTTGCTAAAGTAGCATAATTAGACTACCCACAAATTGTTGATATCTTGTAACATCATCAAATAGTTCACCTTCATGTGAACTTAGCTTATGGTTGAGCTCCATAGGGATACGTGCAAATTTAGTGTTCTCCATCTTAAACTTTACCAACATATCATGTATGTACTTCCTTTGTGTGATGAATATACTTGATCTCTATACACAAGTTCTAATCCAAGGAAGTTAGTTAATAAACCTAGATTACTGATTTTGAATTGCTTCACTAATTGAGCCTTGATCTACTTGATTCCATCAGAATCATTCCCTGTAATAATGATATCATCTACATAGACACATAAGTAAATGACTTTTGATTTGTTCTTCTTAACAAATAAAGAAGAGTCTTCCTTGCTTGCCACAAAGCCTTGGTCCTACAAATAGGTAAGAAGCCTATGGTTCCAAGCTCTAGGAGCTTGCTTGAGACCACATAGTGCCTTTCTAAGATTGCATACATAACCTGCTTTTCCTTCATCTTCAAAACCTGGTGGTTGTGCCATATACACTTTTTCAAATATCCAACCATTTAAGAATGCATTCTTGACATCTAACTAACATAAATTCCAATTTTTGGATGTAGAAAGACTTACCAATACCCTGATTGTTGGCATTTTTGCCATAGGTGAAAATGTTTCTTCATAGTCTACTCCATGTGTTTGGGCAAGTCCATTTGCCACTAACCTTGCCTTGTACCTATTTATAGAACCATCAAAGTACTTTTTAATTTTGTTTATCCATCTTGAACCAATTACCTTCATATTTGGCCTCTTGGGAATTAGATCCCAAGTGTGGTTTTCGTGCAATGCTTTCACCTCTTCTTTCATCGCTTCTCTCCATTCTTTCTTCTTCCTAGCCTCTTCAAACGAGGCATGCTCTTCTACCATAGAGTCATTGGTGTACACAAAGTATTTTGTGACTAAAGATGTATCATATCCATACCTTATGGGCTTCTTACTTTCTCTCTGTGACCTTCTTAAAGCTTGATTGGAAGACTCGGGTAGATCTTCTAATTGCTTAAATTTGAGCTTGCCTCTTGACTTCCAAGCTTTGAAATCAATCTGCTCTTCATCATCTGAGTTGATGTCTTCTGCTAAATGTTGATCTTATTGAGTGAGGGGTGGAAAATCATTTTCCAAATCATATGGTAACCTGACTCTCTAGAATCTTCAAACCATGAGTTATTTTAATCAAATACTACATCCCTGCTAACCATGAATGCCTTATTAGTGGGATTTTATAGTCTATATCCCTTTTGATTCTAATCATACCCAATAAATATACATTTCTCAGCCTTAGGGTCAAGCTTTCCTCTGGTTTGTGATGGGACATGTGCATAGGAAATGCACCCAAATATTTTGCAATGATCCAAAGAGGTTCTCCTTCCATTCCATGCTTCATATGGTGTCATACCATCCAATGATTTGGATGGAAGCCTATTGACCAAGTAGCTAGTTTTGGAAACAACCTCTACCTATAAATAATTAGGTATTTTTTTCTCATTTAACATAGACCTAGCTGCTTTAACAATTAAAATGTTCCTTCTCTTTGCCACTCCATTTAGTTCAGGAGTATACCTTGTTGTTACTTCCCTCTTTATGCCTCTCTCTTGTAGAAATAGATCAAACTCATGTGAAAAGTACTCACCACCTGCATCAGACTTGATTCTCTTCAAGCTCCTTCCTATTTGGTTTTCAACTAGTGCCTAATACTTCTTGAAACATGTAAATACCTCATCCTAATGCTTCATGAAATAGAGGATTATCCACCTACTATAATCAATAATAAATGAGACATAGTAACTTGAACTTGAGATGGATGGATCTTTGCTAAGATCCCACACATCAGTGTGTACAACCTCCAAATAGTCTTCATGGATGTATCCTTTCTTGTTGAATGGTTGCCTGTGAGCTTTGCCAAATTGGCAAGCTCCACATTTTTATATCATGTGTTGCTTGGTCACATTGGGAATGCCAAGCACACTTTGATCCCTACAATTTTGTTTCAGAGTTCTTTCTCCTATGTGCCCTAGCCCTTTGCACCATATTTCCAACTTAGATAAGTTTTGATCTATATAACTGAATAGTGCTATGTTCCTTGTGTCTTCAACTTTAAACATAAACAATCTACCTGACTTCTCACCTTTGGCAATCCTTTTGAAGCCTTGTTGGGGATCTCCCACATATGCTCCATGCTTAGTGAACCTAACATGTAGACCTTTCTCTACAATCTTCCCAACACTAATTAGGATTTTGGTTATACTAGGTACATACAAAACTTTTCTCAAAAGGTTCATACTACCATCATATGTTTTGACATTTTGAATTTTCTTGATTTAGTGTTTAGTGTCATCACTCGTTTGTACTTCATGCTTCCCCTTGGGTTCTTCAAGATCAGATAATACATCTACATTTCGTGCCACATGATTGGAACAACCTGAATCAATGTAGAAGAGATACTCATAATCTTTACCTTGCTTGGATGTCATCTTCATGATGAGTAGAGAGTATTCTTGATCTTTAGTATAGTTGTTGAAGTTCCTTCTTCCTCTAAAGCCTCCATGATAATTGTTGTTGTTGTAGCCTTGATTGTAGTTATGGTTGTAGTTGCCTCCGCCATTGTTGTACCTGCCTCTTGATTGTCCATAGCTTCCTTTATGGAAGAATCTTCCCCTTAGGTTCCTTTTATTTTTGTAGCATTCTTCTGTAGTGTAGTTGTTGAGACCACAAATGTTGCATGGTGAATTGTTGTAGGGTCTCCCATTGCCTTGCTTTCCTCCTCTGCCCCTTCCTGTAGCACCTCTTCCCCTTCCTGCATAACTAGCTTGAGAAGTACTAGCCTCTTCTTCCTGTTTCCTGCTTTAAGCTTTATCCTTAGCTTTATTCTTATCTGTATAAAGGGGAGAAGATTGGTTACCTCTTGAGTTGTCACCATTTCTGTTGAGGTTTGCCTCATGGGTGAAGATTTGCCCCATCAAGGTGTTGAGATCAGGTATTTGCATATCCATGTAGAGTTCCATTGCTATGGTGAAGGACTCCCACTTTTCATCAACCTTAATTCCGTTGATGATCTGCCTCACTATGTGCTCTTCCTCTATCTCTTCTCTAATGCTTGCAAGCTGGTCAGCTGCATCTTTCATTTTGGTTACATAATCAGCCACTCCTTGCTTTGGTTGTTTCTTTAGGGTTATGAATTCCATCCACAACTAATTCTTCCTAGCTCTTGTGTTTGAGGAGAAATATGATGAAAGTACTTCCCAAGTCTCTTGGGAGGTCTTGCAATTCCTAACATGTGGTAACAAGAAATGAGAGATTGAGTTTATTAGATATGACCTGGCAAGAGCATCCTTTGCACACAATGTGGTCAATCTTTGTTGCTCTCCCCTTGTAGGTTGTTGCTTGCTCCTGAGAATTGGCATGTCTTCATCTCCTGAGATGTAACCATATAAGCTTCTCCCTTGAAGATATGCTTGCATCCTAAGTGACCATGCTGAGTAGTTGTTCATGTTCAATTTATCAATGAAGGATGGAAATACATCCCCCATCTTGATTGTGCTTGCTTTGATAACACTATTGGAGGAGATGTTGGATAGTCACAAGAGATGAATTGGTGTAGCTAAAACCTGCTTCACACCTGCTAAAAGTGATGGTTGGAGAGTGTTGTGGGCCTCTTTAGTTAGCTAATAAGCATACATAATCACATATGTTTCTTGGAAGATGATCACCTAATGGTAGGATAAGAAAAGATAGGTAGGAATATAATCCAGGGTCCAAAACTTGCTATTTTGGTTGTTACATCTATTCATTGTTTTCAAACCATTCTCTGAGTACAACAACAATCGACTAAATTCCTTTTAGGGAACTCTAATTAGCTTAACAAGCTACCAATCATGAGTGATATCATAAAAAATGATGGACTATATGCACAGAAATATGTTTAGCAAATCATACATGCAACCCAACATTTAGGGGTTGTGATAGTGTGCAGACTGGTGAGTAAAGATGAGCTCGTATCTGATGATTGCAAGAAGTATTACCATTGCAATTTTGTAGGATTAAAGTAGACAATATGATCAATCTATCATGCTGTAAATCATAAGAAAGGATCAAATATAGAGTGAGAACAAGCTCCAACAAGATCACTATTCTGATGGAGTTATGACAGAGAAATGAGAATAAGAAGAAATAATCATGTATGTATTAAATCATGTAGAAGTACAATGTCATTGGTAATCAATCATTGCTCAATGAGTGAGAAGTGAGTGAGCTATTGTTGGAAGAGATGGATGGATACCTCAAGAAAGTGAGGTGATACTGCTAAAATCTGCTTTGTACTAGCCTTGATGCACTTTAGAGCTGTAAAGTAGGCCCTCTTAGCTTGCAAATGACACCATGAAAGTACCTATGTACTTTGGAGTTGATGTTTCAAACAATTGATCCAAAACATACTAGTTCAAGAATAGCTAGTGCTAAAAAACTTGTTATTTTAGTCCATACACCTGCTAACTTTTTTACTCAGAGCTCACAGTCCAGTAAAACTTGGCAAAATTCCTTTTAGGGGAATTAAATTAGCTTAGATATCTAATGATTGCAAGTGGAATCATTCAAAATGATCAACTATGCTCTGAGAAATCATTTTAGTAAATCAAATCTGACCCCTGACTTTTTAGGAACTAACCAGTAGATGACCAGTGAGCAGTTCAAAGATGATTTCTCCTAGATGACTGAACTAAATGGATTGAAATTTTGATAGCACAAAGAAGACTTTTAGCTAGTTTCAACAAGCTAAAGATTATGCAAAATGGTTTAGTATTCACTAAGGTATGACCAGAAGAATTTGACTATTCTGAGTAGTCATAGTAGAGAAGAAGACAGATATGTTCAATGAGTTATATGTATTATAACAAATGATTGTACATATTCATTGGCATTATAATGATGCTCAATGACGATGAACTGAGTGAGCTATGTTATGAGCTACTCAAGTTCTACAAGTGATCAAGGATAGAGCTATTAAATGAGGCACACTACCCCATGCATTTTACAAGACCTTTTTATAGATATTTCCTCTAAGCTTGAATTTTGAATTCAAACTTGGCTTCAATCAAAAGGTAGCTCCTTTGATTTAGGAGAAATTCCCTCATCTAGAATTCATAGCTTATTTTCCTCCTAACTCCACGAGTTATAAGCTTTTACAAGATTCTCCAAGGATTTAATGATTTGCAAGGGTAAATGATCAAGTAGTTCACATGACTCATGATTTGCAATAGTTCACATGACTCATGAACTGCTTCCACACAATGTCTTCCATGCTTAAGGAAAATGTGTAGGCTTATACATTTGTGCCAATAGCTCCCCCTTGAGCCAAACATCTTGGCTTGCATTGCTTCAACAATCTTCTTGAGTATCCTGTCATCCAATCATAGTTCATAGTACCATCAAGTGCTTTGGTTAACAAATCAGCACACTACATATTTTTAGATACATATGCTAGTTGAATATCTTTGCTCAAGAGTTTCTCTCTGACATAGTGATGGTGCACTTCTATAGCGGCTTTGTTCTTGCATGATAAATGGGGTTGGCTGCAAGATGGAAATAGTTAGTATTATCACCAAAGATCATTGGTGAATGAGTATGAAGTCCCAAATCTGAGTAGAGCAATCTGATCCAACTAGATTTTTGTGTAGGATTTGCTAATCCCCTGTATATTGCCTCTGTTGAAGATAGAGCAACAGTTGGTTGCTTCTTAGAAGATCACATGAGATAGGCTTATCACCTGCAAAAGATAAATAAACAGAAGTAGTTCTTCTTTCATCCTTACATCCTACCCAATCTGCATCTGAGTACAACCTTATGTACAAATCCAATGTGTATGGGAAGTAAAGACCTTGATGTTGAGTACCTTTGAGATACTTCAAAATTATTTTAACAGCCTCCAAGTGAGATGCTCTAGAATGAATCAGAACACTTACTCCATAACATATGTCAATCCTTGTTAATGTTGCATAGTTTAGACTTCCAACTATGCATAGTTAATAAGATGTAATGTATTAAAGCAAATCACCTTCATGAGCACTAAATTTATGATTTACCTCCATAGGGGTTCTAGGTACTTTTGCATCCTCCAAGTGGAACGTTTTCAACATGTCCTGCACATATTTCCTTTGAGTAATCTAGATTCCACAGTTACTGTATACCAACTCAAGTCCAAGAAAATATTTCAAAAACCTTAGGTCACTAATTTGTTTGATGCCATTGGCATCACTACCCATAAGAATGATGTCATCCACATATACAAATAATATGTCATTTCTGAATTACTCCTCTTGATAAACAGAGAAGAATCTGCCCTGCTCATCATGAATCCTTGTTCTTGAAGATAGGTTAGTAACCTATGTTTCCATGCCCTAGGTGTCTACTTCAAACCATAAAGAGATTTTTTTAATTTGCATACATGATTTACCTTGGCATGTAAACCTCCTCTGAAATCCATCCATTGAGAAAAGCATTTTTCACATCTAGTTGATACGTATTCCAATTTCTAGATGCAGCTACACTTACCAATACTCTGATGGTTGGCATCTTAGCCACTGACAAAAAGGTTTCTTCATAGTCTACTCCATGGGTTTGTGCAAAACCCTTAGCCACAAGCCTAGCTTTATACCTATTTATGGATCCATCTTAGATCCTTTTGATTTTGTAAATCCACCTAGAACCAATTACCTTCATTGATCCTTTCTTGGGTACTAGCTCCCAAGTTTCATTCTCATGGAGTGCTTCTATTTCTTCATCCATAGCCTCCTTCCATTCTGATTTGGTACTTGCTTCTTCATATGAAGAAGGTTCTTCAAGTGATAAATCCTTAGCAAGATGAATAGAATGCTTAGTGACTAATGAAGTATCATACCCATATCTGATTGGCTTTTTACTCTCTCTTTCTGATCTCCTTAAGGCTTCGTTGGATGACTCAGGTATGTCCTCCAACCTCTTCATTTGGACATTGCCTTTTCATTTCCGTGCTCTAAATTCTTCCAAGTTGATGGTGTCCTCATCATCTGATTTGTTGTTGTCAATTGTGTTTGGCTCCTCCTTGGTGAGGCTTGGAAATTCTTCTTCCAAGTCATATGGAAATTTGACCTTCCTGCATTCACTTTCAAACCAAGAGTCATTCTCATCAAACACAACATCTCTACTGACCATAAATCCTTTTTTTGATGGATTATAAAGCATGTAGCCCTTTTGATTTATATCATACCCTTTGAAGATGCATTCCTCGGTCTTAGGGTCTAGCTTACGTCTAGTTTGAAACGGAACATGCACATAAGCAACACATCCAAATATTCTACAATGTTCAAGTGATGGTCTCCTACCATTCCATGCCTCATAGGGGGTCATCCCATCAAGGGACTTAGAGGGTAACATGTTAATAAGATAAGTGGCAGTAGGAACAACCTCTACCCAGAAGTAATTAGGAAACTTCTTTTCATTTATCATAGATCTAGCTACTTCCACAATCAATTTGTTCCTCCTCTCTACTACCCCATTTTGCTCAAGAGTATATCTAGTTGTGATCTCTCTCTTGATACCTCTATCTTGCGAAAATTCATCAAACTCATTAGAGAAGTACTCAGCTCGTCCATCTAACCTTATCCTCTTTAAACTCTTTCCTGTTTCATTTTCGCGAAGTGCAAGATACTTCTTGAAACAACTGAACACTTCATCCTTATGTTTCATGAAATACAAGACTTTCCACCTATTGAAATCATCAATAAATGACACATAGTACCTTGATCTTGAAACTGAAGGGTCCTTGCTTAGTCCCCACACATCTGTGTGGACAAGTTCCAAATCATCCTCATGCATATAGCCTTTCTTTGTAAAGGGTAACCTGTGTGATTTACCAAACTGACATGCACCACATTTATAGATCATATGTTGCTTGGCTACATTAGGAATTCCAAGTACACATTGATCTCTACATATCTGCTTCAATGTTCTCTCACCAATGTGTCCTACTCCTTTCTACCATATCTCTAACTCAGACAAGGTTTGATCCTTATAATTATAAAGTGCAATGTTTCTAGTGTCCTCAAGCTCAAATGTAAACAATCTACTTGTTTTCTCTCCCTTTGCAATTCTCCTGAATCCATGTTGGGGGTCCTCTAGAAAGTCTCCAAATTTATTGAACCTTACCTACAAACCCTTTTCCACTATTTGTCCAGCACTCATCAAATTTTTTTTGATAGTAGGTACATAAAGAACTCTACTCAACAAATTCTTATTCCCATCACAAGTTTTGACTTTTCCTAACTTGACAACTAAATGCTTGGTATCACCACCTCTCTACACTTGGTACTTTCCCTTGGGCTCTTCAAGATAAAAAAGGAGAGCTATATTGCCTGCTACATGGTTTGAGCAACCTGAGTCAATATAGAAGAGGTGCTCATCATTCATACCTTCTTTTGAGGTCATGTTCATAATGAGAAAAGAATCCTCTTGATCCTCTGTATAGTTGTTCAAGTCTTTTCTTGATTTGTATCCTTCTTGATAATTGTTGTTGTAGTCATGGTTGTAACCTTCATTATGGTTGAATCTTCCTCTTGATTGTGAGTAGCCACCTATTTGGAATCCTCCTCCTCTTTGGTTCTTGAAGTTTCTAAAGCACTCATCTAATGTATGATGAGACAGTCCACAAATATTGCATAGGGAAGAGTTGAAAGGTCTCCCCCTACCTTGCTTAGCTCCTCTGCCCCTTCCTCTTGAATTCCTACCCCTCCCTACATAGTTAGCTTGAGAAGTAGCACCTTCATCTTCAAACTTTTTACTCTTTCCTTTATCCTTAGACTTTGCTTTGTCCATATAAAGGGCAAAAGAATTGTTACCTCTTGATGGCTCACAGTTTTTGTTGAGCTTGGCCTCATGGGTGAAGAGTTGCCCCATGAGAGTGATTAGATCAGGGATTTGCATATCCATATAAAGATCCATTGCAGCTGTGAAGGATTCCCAATTATCATCTGCCTTGATGCCATTGATTATCTCTCTCACTATTTGATCCTCTTCAATCTACTCTCCTATGCTTGCCAACTAATCAACATCCTTTACCTTGCTCACATACTCTGAAATATTCTACTTAGGTTGCTTCTTTTGAGTACTAAACTCCATCCACAATTTATTTTTCCTAGCTCTTGTATTGGAAGAAAAGTATGAAGATAGAGTATCTTGAGTCTCTTGGGAAGTTTTGCAATTCCTAATATGAGGAAGAAGGAAGTCAGAAATAGAGTTAAGTAGATATGACCTGGCTAAAGCATCTTTGGCACACCATGAGTTCAGTCTTTCTTGCTCCTCTCTTATAGGTTGATCTTTGCTTCTAAATGTGGGCATCTCCTCATCTCATGATATGTATCCATAGAGACTTCTTCCTTGTAGATAGGTCTTCATCCTCAAGGACCATGCTGGATAATTATTCCTATCCAATTTGTCAATGAAAGAAGAGAAACCATCTCCCATTTTACCTCAACTTTCTTTGATACCATTGTTGGAAGAGATGGATGGATACCTCAAGAAAGTGAGGTGGTACCGCTAAAACGTGCTTTGTACCAGCCTTGATGCACTTAAGAATTATAAAGTAGGCCTTGTTAGCTTGCAAATGACACCAAGAAAGTACCTATGTACTTTGGAGTTGATTCTTGAAAAAATTGGTCCAAAAGAGACTAGTTCAAGAAAGCTAGTGCTGGAAAAACTTGTTATTTTAGCTAGTGCTGAAAAAACTTGTTATTGGTTTTTTACTCAGAGCTCAGAGTACAGTAGCAATTGAAAAAATTCCTTTTAGGGGAATTCAATTAGCTTAGATAGTTAATGATTGCAAGTGGAATCATTTAAAATGATCAACTATGCTCTGAGAAATCATTTTAGCAAATCAAATCTTACCCTTGACTTTTTAGGAACTAACCACTAGATGACCAGAGAGCACTTCAAAGATGGTTTCTCCTAGATTACTGAACCAAATGCTTGAAAGTTTCATAACACAAAGCAGACTTTGAGCTGGTTCCAACAAGCCAAATACTATGAAAAATGGTTGCGTATTCACTGAGATATGACTAGAAGAAGTTGACTGTTTTGAGTAGTCATAGCAGAGAAGTAGAGAGAGATGTTCAATATGCTATATGTGTTATAACACATGATTGTACCAATTCATTGGCATTATAATAATGCTCAACGATGAGGAATTGAGTGAGCTATGTTATGAGCTAGTCAAGTTCTACAAGTGATCAAGGAGAGAGCTCTAAAGTGAGGCATACTACCTTGCGAGTTTTACAAGACCCTTTTATAAGTATTTCTTCTAAGTTTGAATTTTGAGTTCAAACTTGGCTCCAATAAAAAAGTAACTCCTTTGATTTAGGAGACATTCGCTCATCTTGAATTTGTAGCTAATATTCCTCCTAACTCCACAAGTTATAAGCTTTTACAAGATTCTCCAAGGAGTTAATAATTCACAATGGTAAATGATCAAGTAGTTACAAGATCTAGTTCACATGACTCATCAAGTGCTTCCACACAATGTCTTCCATTCTTAAGCCAAATGTGTAGGCTTGTAAATTTCCACCAACAGCTATGAGGTGAGCTCTTCTTTTCAATGAATGTACATCGAAAATGGTATGTGAACCTCAAGATTGTCATAAGGAAGGAGATAAGGAAGAGAGCTCACACACACACACACACACTCACAATCAAAGATAAGCACACACTCAGATTGAGGCAAGGAAGAATGATCTTCTTCTTCTTCTATTACATAAAAAGGAATGTACAAGAAGAACCTAAAAACAAGAATAAAACAAGTGCAATATATAAATATCAGTATATAAGGAAAAACCTACTGTCCGCAAATGAGTGAGTTTGCAAGGAACAAATGTGACATCACTCTCAGTAGATAAATCTAATAAAGCTCAATGAAGTATCCCTGACATATACCGGCATGACCACTATACATGTTAGAGAAACAAAAAACTTGTATGTGTCATCCTAGATCATCACATGTTGAGCTTGATATCTCAACACTCCCCCTCAAGCTCAATGCCATGTCCTCTAATCCAAGCATCTTCGAAAAGGTCTTCAGCTTCTCTACTCGAAGTGCCTTAGTGAAAATATCAAAAATCTGCTCATCTGTTCTCACATAAACAAGATGAATATCACCTGCTAATACCTTCTCTCTGATGAAGCGATAACGTTCACATAAACAAGATCAATATCACCTACTAATACCTTCTCTCTGATGAAGCGATAATATACATCTGTTCTCACATAAACAAGATCAATATCACCTGCTAATACCTTCTCTCTGATGAAGCGATAATGTACCTCGATATTCTTTGTTCTAGCATGAAAAACAAGATTTTGTGCTAACTGTATACTGCTAAGATTATCAGAATAGATAGTGATAGGCTTTTGCACTTTCACACCTAAATCTGCAAGTAGCATCTCCAGCCATGATGCCTCACATGCTGTGATTGCAACACCTCTATACTCAGCCTCTGTACTCGACAAAGCAACACTGGGTTGCTTCTTGCTACTCCATGTAATAACTGCACCTCAAAATGAGAATAGAAAGCCACTAGATCTTCTATCTAGAGTACTACCAGCCCAATCTGCAATGGTGTATCCATGAACCTGCAAATCTATACCAGCTTCATAAAACAATGCATAATCCAAAGTAGCACTCACATAACGTAGAGTGCACCATAGCATCCAAATGGTGATTCTTGGGAACGTGCATAAAATGACTTTCAAGTCCAACAGTATAGCTTAGATCATTCCTTGTAATTGTGAGATATACAAGACTTTCCATAATTTTCCTGTACATAGTAGCATTTTCCAATGCTTCACCTTATGTAGTATCCAACTTCAAATTCTGATCTAATGGCATAGAAATTGGCTTACAATCAGCCATACCATACTTTTGCAGCATATTCAAGGCATATTCCCTTTGCGACATCCATATACCTGTTTTTGTATGTATAAACTCAACGCCCAAGAAGTAGCGCAGCACACCAAGATCTTTCATGTCGAATTCTTGCATAAGAAGTTTGAGTAGGAACTTCAAGGAAATGAAAATTTGAAATCATCATGTTGAGTTCTATTCAAGAATATGATTTGATTATTGAGTTTTTTCGAGACCATGAAGTGATTTTAAATACCAAGTACAAGAGGGTTGATAAGAAAATAAAACCCATAACTCAACCATTGTCAAGTGATAGTTATGAAAAGTATCTGAGAGTGTCAAATGATCCAATGCTGAGAAGACAAGAACTTATAGGCAATCACTTTACTGAGGAGACTATTAAGTAGATAAAGTTTGGAGAGAGATCATATCTTATAGAAAAAAGAGAGAGAAAAGTTCATAGAAGATATCAAGAGACATGAGAAAGCATTTTCTTTTTTACCACAGGAGATAGGTTGTGTCGATCCAAAACAAGTTCCATTCATGATCATCTTTACAATGCTACATATACCATGGAATATTCGACTCATTCCAATCCGAATGGCTCACTTATCTGAGATGATGAGACTATTAAAGGAAAAGTTATCCATCTGACTATTGGAACCATCTTGAGTGCCATATTCAAGTAGGTGGTTGACGGTGCCAAAAAAAAATTGAGAAACTTTGTTCCGTCCATGATTTACAACTTGTAAATAAAGTCACAATCAAATATATAGGGACATGACCTATAGTATATGATTTTGGAGATGCATTTGTTGGGCATTCAATCTAGTCCATGAGTGATCTGTATTGAGGCTATGATAAGTTTCAGTTGTCTATTGACAATAGAGACATTACTATGTGAAAGAGCCCACTAGGACTTGTATGTGTGTGTACTTTGTCACATGAAGTGTTGCATTCTATAGCTCACATGATGCATGCCATGAATCTAGTCATGCATGACTTCATAGCTTAAGTGACCATGCCTTTTATTTGATGATATTTTGATAAAAGGTTGTGAGGAAAAAGTGAAAGATGAGACTTTAGATACTTTTTATTGTGAGAAATTTGTTAGGGAGTATATCTCTAATTCTGAGAGAAATTTCGAGAGATTCGAAGAGGTGGGGCTAACAATTTCTCTAGAGAAATATATTTTTGGAGTCGAGGTTCCCATTCTAGGATATCTATGTGGGCATTATCACCGCAAGCCATACTTGTAGAAAGTTTAGTTCATTTGCAAAATCTATGAGATGTGTCATAATTTTAGCAAGGTGAGGAGATGCTTGGGAGCCTACATCTTCTATGTGATCTGGATTTCTCACTTATCATGTTGCGAACGCTTGATATGATCTTCTAAGAAAAGAAAGAACTTTGTTTGGATAGAAAAATAGTCAAGATCCATGTGTAAACTAAAGCAACTCTTAATTGAAGCTCCAATTTTGAAGGGTGTTGGTTATTTGGGTCAAAAGCCTATCATTTTGATTGTGAATACTAATCCTAATTGTATAGGCTAGTTCATAGGTCAAGATGATGATGAAGGATAGAGATACACGCTTCCCTTTGGTGTGAAGTTATTACATGAAATTCGTAGAAAGTATCCATAGATTAAGAGAGAGTTATGGGGAATGGTGACTCCTTTGAAATATTATAAAGAATATTTCTTTGGAGCAAATCGTGTTGTAGAGACTGATTGTCTTCCGCTGATTGGTGTGATATATAATTGTTCTTCTCTAGATATTGTGATGCTTTGGTGGATTGCATATTGGAAGTTTATTAATATGAATTTTGTTCACATAGATGGAGAGCTAATTACAATTGTTGATATGCTTTCAAGAGAAAAATTAAATGATGATTTTGATGATGATGATGATGAGGTAGAAAGAATAACAAACATAATGAGATATGATCCTCTAGTCTATGTTTACAAGTGATTATGCCAGAATGAGTATGATGGGGAATTGAAAGACATAGGAAATTATCCAAGTTCACTAAAACCTTTTAAAGGCTAGTCCAAAAATTAATTCAGATCCATCAAGAGCAACATGCTAAAGGCAAGGTGAAGAATTCATAGCATGTACTAAGTACTAGGATTCTTCAAAGCAAGGTCATAATTGAGATTTATGAGACCTTTTGGGCACGTCACAAACGACTTTATGCGACACATGAAAAGATTATAGAAGCCTTTTGATAGCCACTAATATGTGAGTATGTGAGACTTTGTAAGCCCTTATGCTACATATCAAGTGCATTCTTCAGTTAGGCATATAGACCTATTACATAGGACTTACCCTCCTTGTAGTCATTACAAGTGGGTGGTAGACCTTGTAAGCATGCCCAAGGGAATTGATACAGTGAGACAAATTGTACTTCCTAGAGAGAACTTGACCAAACATGTGGAAGGTTCGACTCTTTGCATGAGGACTACTTATATTATATGCATAATTCTTTTAGAAGAAGTAATCTCATTATTTGGATATATATAGAAAGTGGTTGTAGATTGGGGAGAATTTGATGCAAAAGAGGCAGAAGAGTTCTTTGAGAGTCATGGAATTTTTTTGTATCTCACTACTACCTATAACCATGAGGCTAATGGACATATTGAGAGAGGTCACCCTTCAATCATGAAGGAGATCCCTAAGGCCTCCAATGGTGATACAAAGCAATGGCCTAGATATCTTCCATTCGTGTCGTGAGTAGACAGGTTGACATACATGCAATCCATATGTTTTATGCTTGCTGAACTAATGTACTATCAAAGGCTTGTTTTCTGCATCTAGGCTTAGACATTAACATGGATGAGGATCACGTGGAATGATAGAATGACTAGAGACAAACTATGGATGAGGATCACGTGGAATGATGGAATGACTAGAAACGAACTAATATCAATGAGGATTAAACATTTAGAAAAACAAAATGAGAAGTTAAAGGTAGTAGTACGTAAGATAAAAGAGTCAACGTTGAAAAATAAGATTTATGTTGATAGAAATCATCGGCATAGACCATGTAAGATTGAGATAGAAGAGTTGGTATTGGTATATGACACTACATTCGATACTAAGTATGATGCTAGGAAGAAACTGACAAGAGATGGTTTTGGCCATGTAGTGATGTTTGTATTCATTAATGGAATGCATGAGCTTTGCGTTTGGTGGTACTCCTTTAAGACCTTTGATTCCAAGGAAGAGATTAAAAGTATTTAAGAAGATCAATGATGAAGGATATCAAATTGATCAAGAACTACTAGAAGATGATGATGATGCATATGCTATTGAAGAACATTAAAATAGTTGAATGTATTTTTGTTTATTTTTCCATTTTCATTTTTATTCTCTATATTTGATTTTCATGTGTATGAGGCGTGCATTTGATGATGCTGGAAGCAAATAGAAGAAGTCTTTAAACTGCAATAAGAACTTATTAGAAACACTATTAGGGATGTGTGCACTTGAGAGAGCAGGAACAAATACCCAATATCCATTGTGAAGACCTAGATAGGGCACTCTCACTTGAAGCTTTTAGTAGAAAGATGGAATTTTTTTATATAGATAGGCTTTGTGAATCTCTCAAAACACTTAGGAAGTGAAATCTTGACTCCTTCTAGTGTATGTCTCTAGATTCTCACCTCTGATGAGGGACTAGGCCTTTCCTCTTTAACAAAAAAGTTTTGAAGCAAAAAGAAAATTAAAAATTAGTATATTAACTGTTGCCAAAAAGATAAAAAGAAAGAGAAAAAGAAAAAGAAAAAGAAAAAGAAAAAGAAAAAGAAAATAAAAAGATAAAAAACAATTTGCATGACTTAGATCAAGTTTCAAAACCACTTTTGAGATTTACTATGGAGGCTACATGAGGTGGAGCTATGCAACATTGGAGATAGTTGTATTTTTTGATAGGTGTTTTGGAACCAAACATGAGAACATTTATATATAATGAAATCTAACATTGAAACGAGTCAATAGGAGAGATTGTTACTAGAAAGTCTAAGTAAATTCTCTACATGCAATTTGACTTATAATTTAAGCTAATATGCTAACTGAATGGGTTCTCCAATCATGACTTACTGACATTTGCATAAGAAAATCATGTTTGGATTTCCAAAGCAAGAAAGTTAAAATAAAAACTAAAAAGAATTTCAAAAGAATCTTGATATGCTTTTGTTGGATTTTGTGGTTGGCCCGTCGGGGATGATATGCACATTTAGTGGGGATAGATAGCAAGATGAAATCCCTCTCACATTATGTGTATTTTTCTTCCAAAAATCTTATTTTTTACTTACCGTGATCTAATGCGTTGTTTACATGAATAAGAAAAGAGTTGTGTTGATCAATTGTTTGATTGAATGTGTGACGAGAAACATTTCATTTGTACATTGAACTTGTATATCTACTTGAATAAAGTCTACCTACTCCTTATAACCCTAAAATGTAGTTGTATTCTAGCCAAAACCTACACAACATCCCATGTGTTTGATGAAAACAAATACTAAACACCATGTATATTAAGAACCTTTGGGAAACCATGTAAAATTTACCTTAAGAAGCCTCAAACCCCTAGAAAATCATCTTTCAAACCCTTTGAAATCTAGTTGAAACCTTGCAAACTAACCTTTAACCCTTCGAAACTTAACTTGAACTCCTTAGAAACTCCGGGTTTGAAACCCTTAATGTATATATTTAATCATTAATTATGAGCTCAAAAATATTTCCATAAGAAACCCTAGGTTGTTCCAAATATAAACCTCAATTAGGAACTTTAGTAATTGATTTTTCTCAACACTAATCCTTAATTTAATTAAAATCTTTGTACATATGAGTGGCAAAGAATAAAACCTTAATTAAAAGAAAAAAGAAGTGAATAAATAAAAATAAAAAATAATAGAAACGTAAAAATATAAATCAAAATACAAAGGAAAGATTGAGTTTTCTAAAACTAGAAAAGAAAAAATAGAATGGAAAAATTAGAAGAATCTAAAGATCTAGAGAAAGAACTTTGGGGAAACCTATAAATACATGCCTAGCCTTCATTAGGTTTTCCCCAAGAATTTCTTTTCAGGTACATTTTACTCCTTTTCTTCTCTGTTACCTTGAAAGAGAGAGAGATTCCTTCATATCTCTCTCTCTCATCCCTCTACTGCTCACAAACCTTTAGAGAGAGAGAGAGAGAGAGAGAGAGAGAGAGAGAGAGAGAGAGAGAGAGAGAGAGAGAGAGAGAGAGAGAGAGAGAGAGAGAGAGAGAGAGAATTTTGAGAGAGGTTGAGAGGGAGGGGGGCAGGGAGAGAGAGAGAGAGAGAGAGAGAGAGAGAGAGAGAGAGAGAGAGAGAGAGAGAGAGAGAGAGAGAGAGAGAGAGAGAGAGAGAGAGAGAGAGAGAGAGAGAGAGAGAGAGAGAGAGAGAGAGAGAGAGAGGGAGAGAGAGAGAGAGAAAGAAAGAAAGATATAGTGAGAGGAACCAACACTATTCGGAAGGGTGTTGGTAAACAGAGATGCAAATCATGGTGCAAGATGAGAGATGAAGAAAGGCAGCGAGAGAGAGAGAGAGAGAGAGAGAGAGAGAGAGAGAGAGAGAGAGAGAGAGAGAGAGAGAGAGAGAGAGAGAGAGAGAGAGAGAGAGAGAGAGAGAGAGAGAGAGAGAGAGAGAGAGAGAGAGAGAGAGAGAGAGAGAGAGAGAGAGAGAGAGAGAGAGAGAGAGAGAGAGAGAGAGAGAGAGAGAGAGAGAGAGAGAGAGAGAGAGAGAGAGAGAGAGAGAGAGAGAGAGAGAGAGAGAGAGAGAGAGAGAGAGAGAGAGATGTGGAAGACAATACAGAGTTGAAACAAAGAGCTTAGCATGCACAGAGAGATTAGGTGGATACAAAGATGGAGAGATAGGAGCGTTGCCATTGTGTGAATTCATAGGGAGAGGGAGGGAGAGATAGAGAAACAGAGGGAGATAGAGAAAGAGAGGGGGATAGGGAAAGAGGAGGGAGAGAGAGAGAGAGAGAGAGAGAGAGAGAGAGAGAGAGAGAGAGAGAGAGAGA
Source organism: Ceratopteris richardii (assembly GCA_020310875.1). Taxonomy (NCBI): domain Eukaryota; kingdom Viridiplantae; phylum Streptophyta; class Polypodiopsida; order Polypodiales; family Pteridaceae; genus Ceratopteris; species Ceratopteris richardii. The sequence continues at coordinate 41,945,808 of CM035442.1, read as the reverse complement.
GAGAGAGAGAGAGAGAGAGAGAGAGAGAGAGAGAGAGAGAGAGAGAGAGAGAGAGAGAGAGAGAGAGAGAGAGAGAGAGAGAGAGATCTTGAAGACAATAAAGAGTTCAAACAAAGAGCATAGCATACAAAGAGAGATTAGGTGGATGCGAAGATGGAGAGATAGGAACATTGCTAGTCTGAAGGCATGATTAGAGAGAGGAAGGGAGAGAGAGGGAGGGAGGGGGGAGAGAGAGAGAGAGACAGAGAGAGAGGGAAGGGAGAGAGAGAGAGGGGGAAGGGAGGAGAGAGAGGGAGAGAGAGAGAGAGAGAGAGAGAGAGAGAGAGAGAGAGAGAGAGAGAGAGAGAGAGAGAGAGAGAGAGAGAGAGAGAGAGAGAGAGTTGTCAGGATTTTAACTCACCCCCACACAGAGGTGGTGAATGCAAAAAACATAGAGAAAAATAGAGATGACAAGAGACGAGACCAAATGCATTATTGGGTGCAATCTCCCCCATGTACTCTGTTTTGACGGTCCATAGACTGCATGTATTTATAGGAATTTTTGATTACATCAAAAAGAGTGGTTACATGAGATCGGCTTCGAAAAGCAAGCGTGAAACTAAAAGATGGTAACTTTTACAGAAAGCCGTAATAATCAAAATCACGATCTACAGCGACCCTTATTTTAACCATTAATGTTCTAACTGTATCTAACAATAGAACCTTCTACTAGGGTTTATTTACAAAGCAAATAAATTATATTTTGGATTATTGATGTCTGCCCTTTCACGCCTTGCATGCTCCTCACGAACCTTCAACTGCTATATCAAAAACAACAAAAACACATTAATACATTAATAATTCAACACTCCAACAATGCATTGTTCAACATATTCCATAAGTTATAACATGCCCCTTAGTTGAAAAAGCAACTGACCTCAGTTCATAAAATAATAAACATGGATGGCCAGTCACATGTTTCATCACTGAATGAAAAATAAGCATGTTCCATGTAAAAACACATGCAAGGAAATGTTCATGGATGTGTTACATTAATGTGTTTGTGTATGATATGCACAAATTAAGTGGTCATATCGGGTTGTTAATTGTGTTTTATGTATCCATTGACATTCTTCAATAGAGTGATTTATGTACTTAACTAAATATCGATGATATTGAGTACCTGTGTGTGTAGTAGTGACATCGTGATGAATGATTTTCTAAGGAACTAAGATTTCACATTGTTCTTCAATTAAAGGAGGATCATCAAGAAGTGGAGTGAGCGGTAAAATTCGGAACTAAGATTTCACATTGTTCTTCAATTAAAGGAGGATCATCAAGAAGTGGAGTGAGCGGTAAAATTCCTTTAAATGGTTTAAGTAAACTAATTTGAAAAGAGTTATGTATAGTCCAATGAGATGGAATATCTAATCTAAATGAATTATCATTAATTTTTTCTATAATCCAAAACGATCCATAATAGCATGGTGCAAGTTTAATTTTAGGATGCTGCAAAATATTTTTGAGACGTCTTTTAATGATATGCAACCATACAAAATCATTTTCCTTGAATTCTTTGGCTAATTGTTTAGTATTGATTACGTGTATATCGCTCTTGACTTTTCCTAATGTGCTCATGAACATCATGAAGTAAAGAAACGTGATTTTGAGCAATAGAATCAGCCATCGAAATGTTGGTTTGGGTGAGGGACATGGGAGTGGGAAGCTTTTTACCATAAAAAATTTCAAAAGGTGCACAACCAATAGTGGTGTGTGTAGTGTTATTGTAAGAAAATTGAAGCAATGGCAACTTTTCATCCCAGTTAGTACGATTATCTAATGAATAACAACACAATAAATCAAGAATAGTACTATTTGTAGCTTCACTTTGTCCATTACTTTCAGGATGAAATGCAGAGCTAAAATCTATCTTAGAACCAAAATGTTGAAATAAGGCAACCCAAAAATGATTACAAAATCTAACATCATGATCAGATAACATTACTTTAGGAAATCCATGATGTGGGAAAATGCATTTTATGAATAATTTTGAAGCTTGAGGTGCAATCAGAGTTTTTTCTACATGAAATCAAATATGCATATTTACTAAGCCTATCAACTATTGTCAAGATCATATCATTATGTGAAGAAGTGATGGGAAGACCGGTGATAAAATCCATAGAAATTTGTTCCCATGGTTTGTTTGGAATGGAAAGTGGCATTAATAATCCAAATGGCTTAGCATGATGATGTTTGACACACTGACATACAATGCATTGAGCAACATCATGTGAAATATCTTTTTCCATGTGTGGCCAAAAGAAGAAATCTTTGCAAGCAGAAATGGTGCTTTGTATGCCTCTATGACCCATGTAAGACGGTTCATGCATTTCTTTGATAACAAAATCTTTAAAAGCTTGGGTTATGCACAATCTATGTTGAAAATAAAGAAAACCATTATGAAATGTATAATGCTCATCATATAAAGATGCACCATTGTTGAAATCATGCCATGCGCATGAAAAATACAAATGAGTTGCATAAGTGGAAACCATTTCTTGAAAAGAATGTATTTGGATGGAAGAAATATTATGCAAAACAACAGAATGTGTAGGAAAACGGCTAAGAGCATTAGCTACAACATTAGCTTTACCAGGCTGATATTGTATCATAGGTTGGAAATTTTGAGTGAATGATGCCCATTTAAGATGCCTATTAGAGATTAAGGGCTGATTTAATAAATGCTTAATAGCCTGTTGATTGGTTTTGATTAAGACCTCAGAGCCCATAAGATAGTGTTTCCAAATTCACAAAGCATGCACAACTGGTAACAATTCTTTATCATACGTACTATAATTCTATTGTGAGGGCTTAATCTTCCTACTCTCAAATGCAATGGGATGGTCATTTTGCATTAAAACTGCACCTATTCCTGAACTACTAGCATGAATAACGACATGAAAGGGTTTTGAAAAATTAGGTAATTGTAAAACAGGTGCATGTGAAAGTGCTTGTTTAAGTTTTTCAAAGGAGTTTTGTTGGGTAAGTCCCCAAGCAAATTTTACTTTCTTTTTCAACAACAAAGTAAGAGGCAATGCTAAATAAGAAAAATTTCGAACAAACTTCCTATAGAAACTAGCCAATCCAAGAAGAGAACGAACATCATTGACTGATTAGGGTGTAGGCCATTCTACTATAACTTTGATCTTTTTTGGATCTACATGCACACCTTCACTTGAAAGAATATGACCTAAATGTTCTTGCTTACATTGAAAGAAGTAACTCTTTTCAGGATTAGCATAAAGTGTGTTTTCTCGTAACAAATGAAAAACTGTTTCAAGATGCTTTTCATGTTAACTATCATTCTTACTATAAACAAGTATATCATCAAACAATACAAGAAAGAAAGCTTGATAATCAAGAAAAATATTGTTCATCATTCGTGCAAATGTAGCAGGGGCATTAGTAAGTCCAAAGGGCATTACCATAAATTGATAATGACCAGTTTGAGTTCTAAATGTAGTCTTAAAAATATCACTTTGTGTCATATAAATCTGATGGTAACCCGATTTAAGATGAATTTTAATAAAGACACGAGCTCCTCATAACTTATCTAAGAGATCATCAATTCGAGGAACAGGGTATCTATTCTTCATTGTGATCTTGTTAAGGGCTCTATAGTCAATGCACATTCGATAAGTTTTATTCTTCTTCTCTACTAAGAGAACTAGTGCTCCAAATGGGGAAGAACGAGGCCTTATAAGTCCTTTCTGTAGTAGGTCTTTTACTTGGTTTTCTATTTCCTTTTGGTGTAGTGGGCCATGTCTATAAGGTGCTTTATGAGGAGGAGAACTACCAGGGACTAAGTCTATGCTATGGTCAAAGGATCCTCAAGATGGTGGTAGTTCAGAGGGATACTCAGACATAAAACAATCCTTATAAGTACTCATGAAAGGTTTATATGCATCAGGAAGTGTATGAGTATAATCATTGATGACATTGACAAACACAATGCATGAGTTGAATCCTTTCCTAAATGCACATTTTACTTGAGTATGACTAATCAATGAAAATGGCTGGAAATCATGCCGTGCAGAAAAAAGTAATGATTTGAACTTTGAATTCAAAGTTAAAGGTACGCGTATGGTAGTCAATATGTGGATTATAATGGTGATGAAAAGGCATACCTACTATAATATCGTAAGATTGCAAAGGTGCAATTAAAAATGTTTGTGAATCAATATATGGGCCTATGCTAATCGTAACATCTTGCACTCCTCATGTTACATTATAACGACTACCTTGAAATGCAGCTTTCACTTTATACAAGGAAGGAAATGTTTGTAATTGAAGTTCTTGTACTAATAAATGTGAAATGAAGTCATGCGAACTACCATCATGATGTAGAATTTTAACTAGTTTGTTATTTATTGTACCCTGCATGCAAAGGAGAGAGTGAAGATAGATATCGTTACCCTAGTTACTTAAGTCCTTCTCCAATGATTCCTCTGTCCAAATAGGAGGAATTTCTTCATTATGGACCTCCATGTTATGCAATTGAGCTCTAGTCAATTTCATATGAAGAGGTCGCAATCTGCACCTTATTTTTGTATGTTCGGGTTTACCACAATTCCAACAAGTGATTCGTGGTCTCTTCTATTGGGCATCCACCACTGAAGTTTGTAAGGTAGGTGGTTTGGTAGGTTGGAGGGATGAAGCAACAGGTGGAGTTGAGTAATTGGATTATGGAGGACGAGGAAAACTGGAGTAAGATGGGGCATTAAAATTACGTTTCATGGGAAGATTTGGCTTAACAAAAGATGGTTGTTGACATGGTTGTTGTAGACGGATTGACTTGGTTATGGATTGGAATTCCTTATCTACATCATAGGCAAAAGATATAGCCTGGTTGAGGGTTGTAGGTCGTAAGGTGTGAAGCTTAGCTTGGATTCCCACCTCCAAACCATCTTCATACTTTTGTTGCAAGATATCCTCTGATACATCTTCAAGCATTCGAACAAGTAATAAATTTTGCCAGAACCGCTCCGTATAGGTTGTAACCGTATCACCCTCCTTCCATGTAACGGTCGTCCATGCACGTTGAACATGTAAATGGTATTGAGGAGGAAGAAAAGAATCCTTCACCTTTTTTGGGAAAGCCTTCCAAGTTGTTGGATGTTCTGTACTGTGCCGCAGGACATTCCACCAGAGTTGAGCTTTTCCTACTAAATAGTTAGTGGCAAATTTAACTTTTTCACTTTTAGCATACATTTCATCAGTATAAAAATCATCAAACTTTGACAACTAGGAAAGGACTAAAGGCCCATCCTTTCGGCCATCAAATCGTAGAAACTTGTAGTTTCTAGCACCAATCTTCGAATGAGTAACATCAGACTGGGCAGGGACAATAGGTTTTACTACCCTCGTAAGGTTTTCCTCATCAGTTTGTATCTTTTGGAGGACTTCATCATGTTGCCGGATCTCATTCTGAGCTCCTCGAAGCTCATGCCGCAAAAGCTCTAGTTGTTGTTCGAGTGTTGCCTCAGGTAGAGGTGAATTACCATAATCCTTGATGGTGCTATTGGACCCTCAAGCTAGTGCTTCCCTCTCGGGATGTACCCTCAAGGAATGTACCCTAGCAAAATTTACCTTGTTTGGGTGTACCCTGGTGTACCTTGAGAAGTGTACCCTGACAGAATGTACCCTGAGACGTGCCACATCGCATCGCACCGTGCCGCCTTGAAAAAAGTAAGAAAAATTGCAAGTTATGTTAAATATAAGAGGGAGAACTAGAATTATAACTCCAAGAAAGAGTGTAGTGGTAAAAGTACTTCCATTGCAAGTAGGAGGTTATGGGTTCAAATCCTCCTACCTTAGGGAATCTAAAACTCTCTATTGCCACTCAAAATTAAAATTGCCTTGCGTGTAGCCAACGGCTGCCAACAGTCTCCAAGGCCTTGGATGCCAATGTTGCCAATGTATTGCCTAAGTTATTGCTAAGTTCTTTGCCTTAGTCAACACCTTGAAGCAAACGTAGGTGTCCACGTATGTTCAGGTTCTAGAACTAGAACAAAAACAGGAACAAGAATCGGAAACGGAGATGGAGACAGAATCAAAATCTGAATCGGAATCAAGAATAGAGAACAAAGAATACAACCCTCCATATTGACGCGTGCAAAGCTCTAATACCACTCTTGTCAAGATCTTAACTCACATGCACATAGAGGTTATGAATGCAAAAAAAACACAGAATTATAGAGACGACAAGAGACGAGACCAAACGCAGTATTGGGTGCAATCTCCCCCCATGCACTCTGTTTCGACAATCCACATAGTGCATGTATTTATAGGAATTTTAGATTACCTCGAAAAGAGTGCTTACATGAGAGCGACTTCAAAAACCAAGTGTGAAAGTAAAAGTTGGTAACTTTTACAGAAAGCCATTGCTTTCAATAATCAAAATTGCGATCTACAACGACACTTATTTTAACCATTACTTTTCTAACTGTATCTAACAATAGAACCTTCTACTAGGGTTTATTTACAAAGTAAGTAAATTATATTTTGGATTATTGATGTCCACCCTTTCACGCCTTGCACGCTCCTCACGAACCTTCAGCTGCTATATCACAAACATCAAAAAACACATTAATACATTAATAATTTAACACTCCAACAATGCATTGTTCAACATATTCCATAAATTATAACACAAAGAGAGAGAGAGAGAGAATACCACAAACGGTATGGTGTTGCAGTGCTCAAGACAATTATTGAGAGAAAAATGGGTCCATGCTTAGATGGATGATAGAGAGAGAGAGAGCATGAATTTAGGAAGGCGCTATTGTCAAATTCGGAACAAAAAATTGGTTGTTGCCTATAGAACTCGCATACACAGTAGAAGAGGCAAAGGAAAATAGGAGTAAATCATGTAGAAGAGAGAGATTTTGAGAGAAAGATAGAGAGAGAGAAGGTAACACCTTCCACTTGAATTAAGGACCGAAAATGTTATATGTTTTTTAAAAGATTAACCTCGAATAATTCTTCCATAAAGCCTAAAGTTTTAAGAACAAAGCGCACATGAGAATTAAGCCCAAATTCAGAAGATAACATTAAATCAAAGTGCCTCTGAGTTGCAAATAAGAATAAATTTTATTTCCTTTGTTACAAACAATATACGAGGAAATGTTGTGATGATATTCTTTTCATAAACCAAGAAACATGATGATATGGTGATTGCTTGAGTTGATAATGGAAAAAGGCAAATAAGAAAGTTCTTATAAAAATAAATATAAATAAAAGTGAAAATATAAGAAAGTATTATATTTTAATTTATGAGTGTTTATTTCATTTTCAACATACCAAATGAGATTTTTCCCGTGAATCTCCTTTCAGAAACACCCATGATTTCAAGAGTTTGAAGTAAAGAGCAAAGCAAGAAGTGAAGAGAAGAGCTTTTCTGCTCTCTAGCTGAGAAGTTCCAACACTATGTTTCATATGCACTATAGTAAAATTCATTGCTAGAGCTGCATCATTCGTCATCACTTGGAGAGTGATTTACTTTGTATATTTATTCCCTGATCAATCCTTTCACGATCAGCCATGATGTTTTAGTCTTTTGCAAACATTTGATCTACTGTACAATTTATTTACTTTGACATATTTATTTTAATTCCATTACAATTTCTTTGTCGACAACCAACTCCTGTGTGCGTGCAAAGTGTTTTGCTCCCTCCCGAATTGTAGATGATGGGCCATCCATCATATTATTTCCCTAGGAAAGGTTTCGTGCATGCAGAAAGCTTCCCATCCCATAGAGAAGTCGCGACCTCCCAAGGGCCTTATCCAACCCTACCGCTCATTCTACCATCAAGACCCACCTTCCTTGTGACACTTGTAGTATAGTTGATATGTATCATACTGCAATACTAGAAGTATCGTTGATATCAGTGATCCTGTGATAGTAGCAATGCTAGAATGCTTAAAATGATCAATATATAGTGCATAAACAACACGATGATAACTTGAGACTCACTCAAATATCTATTTTAAGTATCATTTTAGAAAAAGAAAATTGGTTCTTAGATGTATGGAGGTCTCCTCATAAGTCATATTTCTCAATTCCGAACTCCTAATATGCCCCGTACACTCAACACTAAGCTCTCAAAGTTTTTGTCAAGATCAAGAGTTTGCAACTCTAATGGAAAGCTTTAACAAAAAAACAAAAAATCAAGCAATAACAACTAATTTTGCTCTTCTTTTAGCTACCTAACTACCTAAATACCTATCTAAAGATGATGAATGAAGGGTATGCACTCAAATCTTTTGCATAGATACAATAGAAGAATGCAGGTCATGTAAAAACATACCATGATGCATGTACCAAAGGAACATCCATGGAGATACCAATTGGTAGTATGAAGATGGTATGCAACAAAATGAAAGCACAAACACCTAATCTAAGAAGGGATTTGAAATGGAGTAAATTTGAAGACTCATTTCTCCTTTTCCTCCCTCTGCTTCCCTTTTACCACATTCTTCACTCTTTGAATGAGCTTTGATCGCTTTGATCTAGCTATTTTAAGGTCACTTTTGAGCTTCCTCCAACAAAGAATCTATAGAATCATGACAGATGACATTGGATTTGATTAATGGAGTTCAATCTAGGAAGGATGGTTTATGATGATGATGATTTGTGCTTGGTAAGACTCAAGATAAGTGTCTATGATGACTATAGAATGACCTCCTTCTCGGGCATGATCCCTCCTAATTAGAAGGCATGAGGTGGAACAATTATAATAGCATGAAATGACTCTAAAGGTGAAAAGACTACTTTAATTTTCACAAATTTCTTAAGAGGAAGTTGTGTGTGGATTATTACTGGCTTAAATGAGAGTTTAAGTTCAAGGATCTATGGCACCCTCTTATCAAGAACAAAAAAGTAGTCCATATGTATCAAGTTCTTTACAAAGAGATGTGTAGTAATGTCAAAGCTAACAAAATGTTTGTTTCGCCTCCATGGAGAAAGAGATCATACCATGGAACGGAGGACTTGGACTATCTCTTCTTTCGTGCCATAGGAGAGTCTTGTTGTGGTAGTCCCTTGGCCCGTATTTAATGCCCAATAAACCGGATACAAAGATTGCTTTGTGAAGCATTTGGCTACTTTTTTGATATGTAGAATGCTTTCAAATGTGACGCTCTATGGAGAACTTAGAAGGAAAAATGCGTGGAAACCTTTGATAAGCCTCCTAGAGAATTGTCAATAAAAAAGAAGGTGTCTAGCATGCTTTTAAAGAGAAGAGCTCTTAATTGTAAAATCCCCTCCCTTCAACCACCATAGCTGTTTGTCTTTGACAACAACAGGCTCAAACGTAAGTGGGAACACATGCCAGGGACGTACTAGCCGCACAAAATTGTTTTATTGCTTTCAACATTTGAAGTCTCGAAAGTATTATTGGGATACTTCTTCATAACGATGAAAAAAACCAATGCACGATTATTCTATGCTTTCAAACGACAATGTCCGCCATAATAATATATGGTTGGGTTATATATATATATATATATATATATATATATATATATATATATATATATATATATATATATATATATATATATATATATATAGAGAGAGAGAGAGAGAGAGAGAGAGAGAATAACATAGAAGCTATGGTATTGCAGTGATCAAGCCAATTACTGGGAGCAAAATGGATCCATGCTCAGATTGATCATATATAGAAAGAGAGAGAGTATGAATTTATGAAGGAGCTATTGTCCAATTCGGAACAAAAATTGGTCGTTGCCTATAGAACTCGCGTATGCAGTAGAAGAGGCTAAGGAAAAAAGGAGTATATCATCGACGAGAGAGATTTTAAGAGAGATAGAGAGAGAGAGAGAAATAGACAGAGAGAGAAGGTAGCACCTTCCACTTGAATGGACCGAAAATGTTTTATGTTTTTTAGAAGATTAATTTCAACTAATTCTTCCATAAATCTTGAACGTTGAGAGAATAAAGAACACATGAGAATTAACCCCAAATTGAGAAGATAACATCAAAACAAATTGCCTCTGAGTTGCAAACAAGAAGAAAATTTATTTCCTTTGTTACTAACAATGTATGAGGAAATGTTATGATGATATTCTTTTCATAAATCAAGAAACATGATGGTAGGGTGATTGCTTGAGTTGATAATGGAAAAAGGAAAATAAGAATGTGGTAATAAAAGTAAGTATTAATAAAAGTGAAAATATAATAACGTATTATATTTTAATTTATGAGCGTTCATTTCATTTTCAACGTACTAAACGAGATTTTTTCCCATGAATTTCGTTTCACAAACAAAGCAAGAAGTGAAGAGACGAGCTTTTCTGCCCTCTATCTGAGAAGTTCCAAAACTATTTTTCATCTGCACTATAGCAGAATTCATTGCTAGAGTTGCATCATTCGTCATCACTTGGAGAGTGATTTAGTTTGTATATTTATTCCCTGATCAATCCTTTCACGATCAGCCATGATGTGTTAGTCTTTTGCAAACATTTGATCTAGTGTACAATTTTTCTAAATTGAGTTATTTATTTTACTTCCATTACAATTTCCTCATCGACAACCATCTCCCGTGTACGTGCAAAGGTTTTGCTCCATCGTGAAGTGCAGATGATGGGCCACCCATCACATTATTTTCCTAGGAAAGGTGTTGTGCATGCGAAAGCTACCCATCCGACAGGGATGTCATGACCTCCCAAGTGCCTTATCCAACCCTACCGCTCATTCTACCATCGGGACACACCTTCCTTGCGACACTTGTAGTATAGTTGATATGTAT